>JABUQX010006465.1:45000-52500 GCA_015478945.1 Trachelipus rathkii | reverse complement strand
TTAAAAGATAAATTTTTTATTTAGTTTCTAGAACTCTAAACTTAGCTTGGAAAGTAAATCACCCCAGGTGTGATACAAAGTACACGGGGTTACAACACTGTACCATTGAACTAGCTAAGAAATATTGTCAGTCTTCCCGTTTGTCATAGTTGGAGACCAAATGGTGAATTTTCATGGTAATAAATTTTTTTAAAGGCTGTGATAATATTAATCAGACACCACTCATATTCCGATTTTCAGGATAAAGATGTGTTATTTAAAGAGGAAAATAGCACAGGGTTTGAAAGTAGATGTGAAAAATCCCTACACTAATGGTGGATAAACAAGCGCGAAATTATCGCAAAAATGGCGGTACAACGCAATTCTTCAACCAGAGATCAATACAATCTGTGAAAACTTGGTACAGTCAGGAGAAAACGGATAAACGCTGTCAGCAACGGAAGAAAAGAAGTAAGACGTCCGTTGTACCGAACAGAAGAATCGGACCGATGCAGTGGTTACTACCAAGGAATACCCGTGCCGATCCATGTGGCGTCACCATCTAATACTGTATGACAGAGGCAGAAGATTTAATAAACGATATAATAGAAAGAACTGGCAAACAAATAGAAGAAAATTGGCGCAGAAATGAGGGCGCAGAAATATATAAAGAGGCTGGTACACACTATAATTATTGGTATACTTCAAGAAACGCCAATATGTGCCGAAAACTGGTACGAGAAGACTAGGTAAAGAGAGGTATAAGCGTACAATGCCTCATAACACACATGAATGATGTTTTCGAAGGCGACAGATAACTGTTATACTGGAGGTCTCAAGAACTTCCGAACTTTACCAATAATTCGTGAGGAGGAAGCTTCCGAAGAAGAATCAGACACCCTTGAAAAAGACTCTGAAAGCGATGTCCAGAGTGAAGATAACCGCACTCATATGGAGTACGCGATTGAAAAGGGGCAAAATATGGCTGCAAAGCGCTGGCCAAAATTTACAGATACAGACTCATATGCTCATGGAATGAGACAATCGAGGCATAATGGTCAACCGTCTGATTTTACGGCTTTAAGAAAGAATTATAGCGAGAATGAGCATAGCAGCTGCATCACTTAGAATTTTAAGGCTTTTACTCCTTATCCGTCTTATCAACGATACATTTTGATCATGAATTGAGAAGGAATTAATGAAGTTTTATTCTGAAGGATTTCGACCAGCATGGTTATGATCACAGCTCTGACCATGGCAATAGTAGTAATTGGAATTTTGCCAGACCCAACAAACAAAGTTGGAATAAGAAGTATTGGAGGAATCATGATAAGGACTCTGAAAATAACTTCTTGGTTGAAGGTATCAAAACAGTACGGTACCGCACCATACCATCCAATGCTCATCAATACACACCGAACTCTCATAGATATTCAAATTGGTATAGAGATACTAAGGAACGCGCGCCGAAGTACCTCAATCATGCCAAAACGAATGGAAAGAGAACCAGGAATGGTAAAGGGGCTAGAAGATGGAAGAGTGACGCAACCCGCACTGAAAGCCAATCAATTCAACCCACTCAAGTTGTGGAATGCTCGAGACCAAGCAATCTGCACCAGCTAAGAGGCCAGAATAGCGGTATAAGGCCTAAAACCAAAACCACACAGCCAGTGTGTACGTCAATGGTATGTAAGACGTCGAATACCACAACACCAAACAGAGGTGAACTCAAGTGGAATCGAACTAGTACTGATACAGATGTGAACTTGGAATTTAACAGCCAACAAACATCAACTTCAACTACAAGTAAGAGAAACGATGTGCACCAGACACTACATTGTGGAATGTCCGTAAGGAGGAGAGAGGCAAATGGGTCCCAGAGGCTGACGATGATTGTCCGTTATCGCCCTCGACGGGAAAGAGCCTAAAGACCTCAGCAAGAATGATTGCAGCCCAGAACTCTCGACTCCAAACTGACAAGAAACAACTTATGTCAACAGTAGATCAGGAAAGAATAAAAGAAAAGTTGTTAGTAATAAATACCAATGGTAAAAACTTAGATAAATACACACCTGAAATAATAGGAGAACCTTATTTATATGAAGATGCAGATACAATGTGTGTAGTTAAACTCAGAAATAATAAAAGAATTATACCTAATTATAAATATATCTTAGAAGCAAAAATTGAAGATGAAGACGCGCAACAATTGCCTGACAACAGCATGATAATTACAGTACCAACAGATGCCTTTAGAGGCAGCGCAGCAATATTTGTTAGGAGTACCTTATCAACTGTAAAGGATGGTAATATTAATTATAGAAGCTGATTAATTTTAGCGGAGCCGCCCTGTTTGAAATAATAACAGGGGTGAAGCCATTACTGATCAGCCTATCCAGTCTCTGAAGAAGAAAACATACAGAGGTAGAAAGAGTCATGCCACACGAAAACCACTATGATGCAAACCGATACCACGCACACCATGCAAAGAGTCAGAAAAGACTATAAAAGTGGAAGATACCCCGTAACTCGAAGGGTTATCAGAGAGGGAATTGTATATGACATACAAGGAGATACTGACTAAAGATGAAGAAAAACATCGAGTGTTACAACGACCCGAGGAACTTGAAAATATTATTGAATTTCTCATGAGCAACAGAGATGTTGTGGGACTATCCGACGACCCCATAGGACAGTTCCCCAACTATGAATTTAAACTAGAACTAGATGAGAAATATCCTAAGGTCTTGTACACTCCTCAGTACCAACAACCCAGATCTTTTGTAAAAGATATCAATACCTGGACGGAAGATCAGTTGAGGAAGAACTTGATTGAACCATCAGTGTCCCCTCATTCTAGTCCATTGCTTGTGATTCCCAAGAAATCTGGAGGTCGCCCCAGGATTTGTGTCGACTACCGAAAAATCAATAAGTGGTCTATTGGAGATGCCTTTCCAATACCCTTTATTCAAGACACGGTGAACTCACTAGGGAAAGCTAGCATCTTCTCATGCATCGACGTCCTGGATGGCTTCTTTCAGGTATCATTGAGTGAAGAGAGTAGACCCATACTAGCATTTAGAACACAGCTAGGATGCTTCCAACCAAGGGTCCTGCCAATGGGGCTGAAACAATCCCCCGCAGTGTTCAGTCGTGTAATGTCTCTCGTGTTAAGTGGATTATTAGGCATAGACTGTCTCTCATACATTGATGATATCATAATATACTCTCAAGATGTATCATCACACTATCAAAGCCTATCAAGAGTTTTCGAAGCACTGAGAAAATGTAACTTTAAAATTAAGTTAGAGAAGTGTCAATTTTTCAAGAAAGAGATTGTATTTTTAGGATACTTGATTTCTGGTCAAGGGGTTACAGTAGACCCTGAAAAGCTAAAAACATTGTCGAAAATCAGGACACCTACTAGCGTGCCCGAGGTACGCTCCGTCCTTGGTTTTTTCGGCTTCTTCAGAACGCTACTACCGGATTTTTCAAGTACCGCAGAACCCCTAACAAAACTACTAAAGAAAAAACAAGAATTTATTTGGGGAGAAGAACAAGAAAGATCATTGAGTAAACTGAAAGATTTATTGTTAGCAAGATCTATAGTACAATATCCAGATTTTAACAAAGAGTTTATAGTAGTGACTGACGCATCCATCCACGGGTTAGGAGCTGTATTACTCCAAGAGAATGAAAAGGGAGAAGAACTACCTTTAGCTTTTGCAAGTAGAACATTATCAAAAGCAGAAAAGAATTACGCACCTACAGAGATAGAATGCTTAGGCATCATCTTTGCTTTGAGGAAGTTTAAGAACTTAATATATGGATATAAGATAAGAAGTAAAAACTGATCATTCAGCAGCAGTAGCAATATTCACTAAGAAAGATTATCCAACGGCTAGATTAGCTAGATGGTCTTTAACAGTATTAGATTTCAATCCAACTTTTGAACATATAAAAGGTACGAAGAACTCAGTTGCAGATTTTCTATCTCGATACATTCCTGATACAGGAGAAAGAGATGAGGAAGAGATAAGAGCAGAAGAACAGACAAGAAAAACTCACATGATAGAGCACTACCAAACTAAAGTAGTAAGATCTTACAATCAACAAAGATAGAATCAATAACAAAGACAAAACAGAACAAAGATAAAGAATTAGATAGAGAAAAGTTTAATAATAAAATTAAAGATAGAGATGAAACAGATGAAATTTTAAACATAGATCTGACATTTCAAGAGACACAAAGAAAGCAGATGAGATGAAGTAGAATTTAAATGAAACCTACAAGGTAAAAAGATTACAAAGGGTTTTGGAATTCTTCAAAGATATGATCTATATAAAAATTAAAAGAGAATATAAGATATGGTTACGCAAAAATCTTTTAAATACGGGATATAGCCATAGATATGACTCATTCAATACAAGGTCATAGTGGAACAGAAAGAACTCTAGAAAAATTAAGAAGGAGATATCATTTTCAAAATATTAGGAAAATAGTTGAAGATTTCTGTAGAAGCTGTCATACGTGTCAAGAAGCGAAAGGTTCTAAACCTAAAAAGGCAACAATAAAAACATATCCTTTAGCAGATCAACCGTTTCAAAAGATTGCTATGGACATAATGGGTCCATTAACAACATCATCAAAAGGAAATAAGTACATACTCGTCTTCAAGGATCAACTAACAAGGTATGTGGAATTAGCAGCATTAAGATCCAGAGATAGTGACAAAATAATAGATGTTTTTATTGATAGGATAGTAGTATGCCACACAGTACCAGATCCAATAGTCTCTGACAATGCATTGGAATTTGTTGGAAAGCTCATGAAGGGTGTATGCAGAAAGTTTAAAATTAAAAAGGTAGAGATTAGCAGCTACCACGCCAATTCAAATGGGTTGGTGGAAACATGTAACGCAAATATAGCGAACTTTCTTAGATGTTACGTTAAAGATAATCAACGCGATTGGGACCAATACTTACCTTTGGCCCAAGCAGCAATTAATAACACCTATAATAGTAGCATTAAAACAGATCCACATTTCCTGCTCTATGGATACACAAAACGTATGCCGTCAGATATACCATCTGAAGCCTTAATAAAACCTAAAAAGCCTAAACCAATAAAGGAAGATGATAAGATAGAAAAACTATATGAAAGAATCAAAGAAATAAGAAGACAGGCTAGAATAACATTAGAAAATGAGGTTAAAAAGTATTCAACTCAGAGCAGCAAAAAGGCAAAGGATAGACCTATAAAGATAGGAGATTTGGTGTACACTCAGAGAATCGGGAGAATATAACGGACATAATAGCAGAACTCTACTAGAAGATTGTTTGTCAAGTGGTAACGAGAACAAACTTACTAAAATTGTTAAAGAACGTGAGGAAAATGAGAATGGACGAGTTAGAGCTCATTACACAAGCAATAAACTGAGAGAAAAACCGAAATATCATTAGAGTCAACTAGACAATTTTATACTAACACTAAACGCATATATGAATCTCAAGAAATCCTAACACAAGTTATAGACCAAGAAATGTAATTATACTCATTAAAGAAATGGTGATGATGACAGGGCCTTATCCAATCTGCTCGAATATCATTTTAGAAGCTTATTTTGCACAGAATGTGCGCATATAGTGAGAAAACTAGTTTATCTAGGAGGTTTAGTGATGTTTTAGAAGGTATCTTTAGAGAAAATATTTTCGAAGAAAGTTACCCTGGTTAATTATAGAGAACTTTTAACAAAATTTTGGAATAACATAGATTCAGTAACACAACGAAGTATGGGAAAAAGAATATCCCCAAGAATTTTATATAAATTATTAAAGCTTAGAAGCATTCAATCTGAAGAAGGTATAGAACATACGATGATCAAAGATATTGTAAATGGAATTGAATTCATCCACAACAGAGAATTATTGGTGACAATGTGTGTACAAGCATGGACCATCGACGTGTTTGATATACCAATGAAGTTAACACACTACATGAGCGAAACAGATGTATTGAAACTGAAAAATGAACTGTTACCTTCATCATATGCTAACACCAGAGATCTAATTGGAATATGGCTAAGGCATTACAAGAGAAACAACATTAAAAAGTTATTCAAATTCTTAGGCGAACAACTAATAGGAACAACGATTTCTTATATCTACAGATCGCACTATTTTTTGAATACATTACCAGTTCGTTGGCATCTAGCATGGCGAGGAAGAGAATATACAGCGACCACTAGAATGTCACACACTGAGAGCTTCTCAATAAGAGGAAGACTTTAACCAATCGATAGAATGTTGGTAACAATACATTGGTTAGAAGACAATACTAATTGATTTTATTTTTTGAAATTTTTGAATATTTAACCAAAGAATTATTATATTTTAATTTTGATTGATATTTAACTAATATTTTATTTATATTTTAATTTTTGATTGATATTTAACTAATATTTTATGCTAATATTTATTTAATGAGTATTTACTTAATATTAATCTTATTCTATCATAGATATATATATTTAATATATCCCAAATATAATTTTTTGTTTGACCAAAGTTAATAGAATTTTAGTTTCAAATCCCAAAGATTTTTTTTTTGAAAATTTTTAAATTTTAAGATTTTCATTTTCTATTTAAACTTTGTTACATATATATATAATTCTATATAACTCTTTTAACAGTAAATACATAGTACTAACACTATAACATTTACTTCTACAGTAATATAGTAATTAACACTACATTTGTTCAAACACTTTGAATATTTACAATTTTTTTTTGATACATTACCAATTTCACTCAAATTTCCAATCATTTACAAAACATTACATTCTAAAATCTATGAACAGTTAACATACTTTTAGATTTTTTTGAATTGCCATACTGCCGAATATATTTTTACAGTTACTGGCAAATGTTGGGAGAATACTGAGAGATACAATTGGAAATGAGACGAAAAGGAAGACCTTGCAAAAGAATGTCAAACGAAGAATTCATGATGATTTTGCATCAAACCTTGCAAAAGAATGTCAAACGAAGAATTCGTGATGATTTTGCATCAAATGCATCAGATGTTTCCATTCTCAGTTACGATCCAAATACTGAGCGAGCAACCAATTGCTGGAATTGTTCAATTTATACCAGCATCGAAGGTTTAATGATTTTATGTATTATCTGAAATAATATTTGATTAATTTAGCATTAATGTTTTGATTATTTGTTAAATCAGTTTACTTAACTTTTTAAATTTTAACTTTTAAAATTTTTAAAGGGGGGGCATTCTGAAAAGTCCGATTGCTTAATTGTATAAAAACCCCAAGTAAATAAACAGGATGTAGAAATCCCATAAAGTAAATTAAATTAATTGTTTAATGATATTTAGAACCATTTGGAAAAACACATATTGTGAAATAACATTTTACTTCAATAATATTCTCACGATATTAATAATTTTCTCACGGTTTTCCCTAAGGGTTTTTCCCAAATTTCGCAATGGTAATTTTCATATTA
>JABUQX010006465.1:32500-40000 GCA_015478945.1 Trachelipus rathkii | reverse complement strand
TTATGATAGATGGTGAGTAGATAGAACAAGTGTCTGAGTTTAAATATTTAGGATAAATGTTTGATGAAAAGGGAACTGGATGATGCAGAGTAGTAGGAAAGTTGTATGGCAGGAAGTGGCTGGTGCAATTAAATGTTGGTGGATGTAAAAAGGACTAAGTCTGGAGTGCGCTAGGGTCTTGCATGAAGGTATGTTGTTACTTGTGTTAATGTATAGTAAGTGAGACTATGGTCTGGAATAAGAAGTAAAGATCTAAAGTTCAATGTGTTCAGATAGACAATCCTAGGGGAGTGCTAGGTGTGAGAAGAATTGATAAAATGAGGAACGATACGTATTAGAGAGTTTGTGTGGTGTGAAGAAAGGGGAAAGCGAGAGAGATAAATATAAGATTTGAGATGGTTTGGTTCGGTGGTGGAAAGATGAATGAATAGTCGTTTGGTTAAGACAGATGTATAGTGATTGAGTGTGTTTGGGAACCGACCGTCTGTGAGACGCGAAAAAAGTGGATTTGAGTCAGAAACACGAATGTCTGCAGAAGAGAAATGTGAGGTTTGGAAGAGGCGAGTCAGAACGATGCATGAATAGGAGATGACATGGAGAGTTTTGTGAATGTTTATGGTTGTTTAACTCCACTTGCCAGGGGATGAACCATACACTTGAAGTATTTACCATCGTGAGGATCCGTTCGCGGTTCCCATCAGCTCTAGGGTTAATTTCTGACTGCGAGAATTCTTATTTAATTATGGTTACAGAGAGGGGGCAGGCGGGCTTTCTTTTTCAACTTTTGTCATATTCTTCTACTGCCTTTTTTTCCGAGTGTTGTCACGCATCTTACTCCTAGTCTTGGGAATTAAAAGGAAGATAAAGAAAGAAAGAAGGATATATATATATATAATGAATATAATATATATATATATATTATATATATATATATCTATATATCTATATATTAATATATATATTATATAACTATAAATCTATCATATATATATATATATAATATATATATATATATATATATATATATATATATATATATATATATATATATATATATATATATATATAATATATTTATTATATATAGAATATACTATATATATATAATATATAATATATATATATACTATATATATATATATATATATATATATTATATATATATATATATATATATATATAATATATATATATATATAATTATATTTATATATATATATATATATATAATATAATTATATATATATAATATATAATATAATATATATATATATATATCTATATATATATATATATATATTATATATATTAATATATATATTTAATATATTATATATATATATATATATATTATATATATATATATATTATTTATAATTATAATAAATGCCATCGTTTAATATAAGAACATAAGAAATGTTAATGTATATATATATATATATTATATAATATAGATATATATATATATATATATATATATCTATATTATATATATTATATATATATATATATATATATATATTATTAATTTAAGACCCTTAGTTGCTAACTAGGTAGAATTATAATGAAAAACACATTAAAAACACTTTACTCAAACATATAAAACTGATAAAATTAACATGGACGAGCTTTCGCCGTATTTTTGGCCTACTTTAGTCAGATCCAATAAATGGAGACATTATATTTTCTGTGAAGTTCTTTCCTCATTCTTTTGTTGGTTTTTCTAAAAGGCTACTATAAAATGGAGACAATTTAATTCAGATTATTTTGTATTGCTCTATTTTTTTGTAAAAGAAAAATAGCAGAAGCTTTTTGCGCATCCAAAGCCTTCCCAATTTCAACAGATGCCCTGGAGATTTCAAAAAAAATAGATGCAATAAAAAATCACTGCATGAAATTGTCTCCATTTTATAGTATCCTTTTAGCAAACCAACCAAACGAATGGGGAAATAAACTTCACAGAAAATCAATACTGTCTCATTCACTGTTTCTGAACTGAACGAACGCAAAAATATGGCGAAAGCTCGTCGTTGTTAGTTTTATCGGTTTTATATGTTTTAGTAAAGTGTTTTAATGTGTTGTGTATTATAATTCTACCTAGTTAGCATCTAAGGGTCTTTAAATATTAAATATATAATAGCGAAATTAGCTTGAATAGTACTATATATAATATATATATATATATATATTTATATATATTATATTATATATAATATATATATATATCTTATATATATATATATATAATATATATATAATAATAATATAATATATATATATATATATATATATATATATATATATAATATTATTATATCTATATATGATATATATAGTAAATTATATATATAGTAGTAAGGGGTGCACTTCTGGCAGGCAGGCGTATTACATTTCGACATTCGGCGAATGCCGAATATTTTTTTTAGTGCTTTTTTTCGGAGGTTTTACCCCCTTAGGGGGGTTTCCGTGGGTCGATGACGCGTTTTTCGCAACCGCAAGACCGGACCGCAAGGCCCCAGCCGGAACGCACAAGCGCCGATTCGCGCCGGCCCGCACCGCACCATGCCGATCCGTCTTTTTTCGAGTTTTCGCATCTTCGTTCTTTCTATAACTCAGCTACGTTCATGGGCATTTCTTAGTTCGTAATATTTCACATAGTTTCCATATTCACGAATGTTATTCATATGACGTCACAAAGATTCATTAGGCCTAAATACAATATCTTAACAATGTTTAAATATATTCTCTTAGTAACAGTATGTTCGTCAAAGGTACACGAATATTATGTTTTGGTGATTTTTCATGAATTATTATTATTATTTGTAGAAATTCAGTTCATGCTTTATTAATGGCATACTTTAAGGGATACCTATGTTCATAGAACATGAATCAATTAATTAGATAATTACACGCCTTTACGCTTAAACGAATTGTCTTTATTTCCATATGTCCTTTTGTCCTTGAACTATTACATAATTTTATCCTTTTTGTTCATTTGTGTGTAAAAACAACTTTTGCTTTACTGCTTTACTGCTTTAATGCTTTACTGCTTTACATAGTATTTTAATATATTTTATTAATAAAATTTTATTAAAATATATACTTTACAGACCTTAAATCAGTAAAACAGTAAGTCAATAACCCATAAGCACTATAACTGAAGGAATAATAAGCTTATGCTTTACTGCTTTACTGCTTTACTGCTTTACTGCTTTACGTCTTTACGTCTTTACTGCTTTACTGTTTTACGTCTTTACGTCTTTAGGTTAAGTTTTTTTTCTTTTTTTTTACATTCACAACAAAGTATCAATTAATCGTTTAATCGATTAATCGATTAATCGTTGAATCGTTATATCGTTTCAATTGAGTCCTTAAGACGTAAGGACAAGTGGTTATATGTTCCGCTAACCCATAGTCCTAATAACATCAAAGACATTCCTCATGATGTAAGTAAGTAAGTATGTATGTATGTATGTATGTATGTGAATGTATGTGTGTTTATGTGTGTGTGTATGTGTGTGTATGTTTGTGTATGTGTGTGTGCGTGTATGTGTGTGTATGTGTGTGTATGTATGCGCATGTGTACGTATGTGTGTGTGAACGTATGTAACGTGAAGTATATTGCATAATGTTACAAAGACAGATATTTATTATCGTAAAATTATTTTCCTTGTAAAGTTTAAAGTGTAAAATCTGATGAATGCAGACATCGTTGTTGCATAATGTTTTGAAATACTTATCAAAAATCTCTTCGTAGAGTATATGTTTAAGTGAAACAATGAATAACATGATTGTTAAAGAGATATATAATAACGTGAGTAATAGTGTATATCTGCTTACTTTCTATTACAGCCATTACTACTTTCGATATTATTGTTAATGATATTACTATTATAACTACTATCACAAGTACTACTACTATTGATACTGTTGTGTAATGATATTACTATTATAACTACTACAGACTAGTAACTACTACTATTATTTGCTAAAGTCATAACTAATTCATACGTGAAAGAACTGAAGTTTCATTCCCATCATCACTTTCTTTGTTAATGTGAATACAATGTGTTTGTTTAGATGCACGAAATTTTTTGTATTGACCCATCACAATGCGAAACTCTGATTCATTTATATATATATATCTATCTTATGTCTCTATTATATTTATAACATATTATATTATATTATATATATATATATACTATATATATATATATATATATATATATATATATAGTATATATTATATATATATATATTATATATTATATATATTATATATATATAGTATATATATATATATATAGATATAGTGTATATATATTATATATAATACTATTATAATATATATTATATATATAGTAATATATATATATAATATATATATATGATATATATATATTATATATATATAATATATATATATATATATATATATATATTATATGATATATATATATATATAAATAATAAGATATTTCTTACATAGCTCTTACACATATACTTGAAGTAGTAAAGACATGAACATATCGAATGGTGTGATTTAATATGAATCTCTATAGATGTGATTCCCGCCATGTTTTATTGCTTTATTGTTCTAGGTCCTGTAAAAACATGGTTTTTACGACACGTAAGTACATAAAAGTCATTCCGACTGGAGGAAATGGGTAAGAAGTGTGGGAGGGATGCTTTTCTGCTTTACTGCTTTACGTCATTTTTTAATATATAATGAGACTATTTATTAAAACATATACTGTAATTGACCTTTAAAGCTATAAAACAGTAAATCAATTAAAGCATTGCATATCAAAGGGCTAGAAGTAATATTTGTGACTTTGTTTACTGCTTTTTGCGTCTATAAAACAATGAATCTTTCAGTTAAGACAAAACTATTTTTGCAAATAAAAATAAAAATAAAATAACAATAATAATAATAATAAAATAATAATAATAATTAATTAATAAACTATAAAAAATAATACTAATAATAATAATAATAATATAAAAAGAATAATAATAATAATAATAATAATAATAATAATAATAATAATAATAATAATAATAATAATAATAATAATAATAATAATAATAATAATAATATAATATCGTTTCAATTGAGTCTTAAGACCGTAAGACAAGTGTTATATGTTCCGCCAACCAAGTTCTAAAACATCAAAGACATTCTCATGATGTAAGGGGGGTAAGTAGTAAGTATGTATGTATGTATGTAAGTGAATGTATGTGTGTGTATGTGTGTGTATGTGTGTGTATGTGTGTATGTGTGTTTGTGTGCGTGTATGTGTGTGTGTATGTGTGTGTATGTATGCGCATGTGTACGTATGTGTGTGTGTACGTATGTAACGTGAAGTATATTGCATAATGTTACAAAGACAGATATTTATATCGTAAAATTATTTTCACTTGTAAAGTTTGAAGTGGTAAAATCTGATGAATGCCATACGTAGTTGTTATTTAACGCATAGCAATGCTTATTAAATATCTCCTCATGCGGTATATGTTTAAGTGAAACAATGAATAAATGATTGTTAAAGAGATATATAATTAACGTGAGTAAATAGTGTATATTGCTACTTTCTATTACAGCCATTACTACTTTCGATATTATTGTTAATGATATTACAATTATAACTACTATCACTAGTACTACTACTATTGATACTGTTGTTAATGATATTACTATTATAACTACTACTACTAGTACTACTACTATTACTATTGCTAAAGTCATAACTATTATACGTGTAAGAACCTGAAGTTTTCATTCTCATCATCAATTCTTTGTTTAATGTTTAATGTGAAATACAATGTGTATGTTTAATGCAAAGTTTTGGTATTGACTCCTCACACCATAACTCTGATTCATATATATATATATATATATATATATATATATATATATATAATATATTTATATATATTAAATAAAATATAAACTATTATATATTATATATATATATATATATATATATATATATATATATATATATATATATATGATATATAATATTATATATATATATATATATTATATATATATATATATATCTATATATAATAATATATAATATATATATAGTATATATATATATATATATATATATATAATATATATAATATATTATACTATATATATATATATATATATAATATATATATATATATATATATATATATTTATATTTATATATATATATATATATTATATATATATATAGTATTATAATAATATATATATAGATATTTTTACCTAGCTCTTACACATTTAACTTGGAAGTTAATAAAACAATGACATATCAGAAATGGTGTGATTTAATAGGAATCCTATATGGAATGTGATCCCCGCTATGTTTTATTGCTTTATTTGTTCTATGGCCTGTAAAACATGTTTTAACTACCGTAAGTAGCATAAAGTCATTCGTATGGAGGGATGGTAAGAGGGTGGAGGGGATGCTTTTACTGCTGTTACTGCTTTACGTCATTTTAATAATAATGAACTATTTTATTAGAAACATATACTGTAATGACCTTTAAGCCATAAAACGTAAAATTCAATTAAGCATTTGCATATGCAATAGGGCTAGAGTAATATACTTTGTTTTTACTGCTTACGGTCTTATAAAACAAGAATTTTTAGTTAAAACAAAACTATTTTGCAAATAAAATAAAAATAAAATAAAAATAAAAATAAAAATAATAATAATAAAAATAATAATAATAATAATAATTAATAATAATAATAATAATAATGATAATATAATATAATAATAATAATTAATAATAATAAATAATAATATAATAATAATAATAATAAAATAATAATAATATTATAATATAATAATATAAATAATAATAATAATAATATAATAAATAATATAATAATAATAATAATAATAATAATAATAATAATAATAATAATAATAATAATAATAATAATAATAATAATAATAATAATAATAATAATAATAATAATAATAATAATATATAATAATAATAATAATAATAATAATAATAATAATAATATCAATGGTAAAATAAATTTAAATAAGTAAAATTGTAAATTAAAGCTAAAGTAATTTTTAAATAGATAAAAATAAAATGGAAATTAAACATAAAACATAATTGTAAAATGAAACTTATAAAATAAAGATAGTAAACATAATATACATAATCCATCTTATCAAAATATGTTAGATAACGCTAATAAAGAGAAATATCAGTCTTAAACCTTTAGAAGACGTAATATCTTTGTGAGATGTAATACAAATGGAGTGATAGTTATGACACTACCTCTAGGTATATCTAGTTTCATCCCACTGACGGTTCTCAATGTATTGGATCATCAGTTGCTTTACAATGCTGAACTTCGATTAAGATGAAGTTATGATAGAATCTATAAGTACATTAAGCTGTATCCTTTCGTAATAACCAAGAAACATCTATCAGCATCGTTCCTTCTGTACATTGGTGCTCATAGGA
>JABUQX010006465.1:25000-27500 GCA_015478945.1 Trachelipus rathkii | reverse complement strand
ATATATATATATATATATATATATACTATATATATATACATATATATATATATAAATATATATATATATATATATATATATATATATATCTTATAATATATGTATATATATATATAATATATGTATAATAATATAATAACTAATATAACTCTTCAAATATCAAGTATGTATATGAAATAATATATATATAATATGTATAATATATATAATATATAATATAATATATAATAATAATAATATAATAATAATAATATATAATAATATATATACATATATAATTAATAATATATATATAATAATAATATATATAATAATAATATGTATATATATATAATATAATAATAATATATATATATATATATATATATATATAATATGCTATATATATATATAATATAATAATAATATATATATAATAATAATAATAACAATATATATATGTATGTAATTATAAAGACACTCCCCTTGAGGTGATTTTCTTCTTTCGTTTTCTCTTTCTCATAATTTCCTTTGGCTGATGTATAGTTTAAAATCAAATTGAAAGATTTCTTTCATTTTTTTTAATTTTTTAATTCGTAGTATTGGGTTATACATTTCGTCTGATATTTGTTTAAAACTTTTATTGCACGTGAAATAGTTTTTGTATTAAAACTTCGTTTTTATAAATTTTTAATTTCACGATGAAACAAAATATTTTTAAAAAAATGAAAGGACACAAATGCTTTAAAAACTTATTCTCGCCCTGTACATCAAATAGCTTTCGTGTTGTTTTCAAGAACTCTTCAGTTTGTTTGGAGCGACAGCAATGTTTAAAAATAATGCAAGAACTAATCTTCAAATTGAAGATTAGTTCTTTCATTATTTTCAAACATTCCGCTCTTCTGATATTCCCAATGCTATAATAAGGACATTGTTCTTCATAATACTTTCAAAGATAACCATTCTTTATTCAGATTATATATATATATATATATATATATATATATATATATATATTTATATATATATATATATATAGATATATATATATATATATATAACAACAATAATAATATACATTATACTATATATATAATATCTATATCATAACCTTATATATATATATATATATATTTAATTCAAGTGTGAATGATTGGTTTGTCTTAAAGACAATCCTAGTACTTCCCAACTGTGGAATTGCAAAGAACGATCACGAACAAACTTCTGATAAATGGCGAAATCCAGACATTTGTGGAGGGGGTTCCCCATTCTTTTTCGCCATCTTTGCCTTCTCTTGTTTTTACCGCAGGTATTTGTTTCCCTGTTGCTTCGTATTGCCTTTGTTTGTACCTTTTCCTGTCTTACTGATACGATCCACCATACACATTCGCTTGCTCTCTGTGTTCGTTTTCTTTCCACCGGTGGGACACTTCCTCCCACTTTCAAAGTTCTTCGTCTTCGTTGTCGGCATAAATATTTTATTTGCAATAAAATTATAAAATCGTATCTAGTAATCCTAGTAAAAGTGTATTCTTCATTTATTTTCCCGCAGAAAGTTTGTCCCCAAATTTTTTATACCTACTTACTTGATTCTACCATTGTAAACACATATAATGCCTTTGTACTGAAATCATAAAATTCAGTCATATATTTGGCTCTTTTCTATGACCAAATACTTCTCACAATTTTTCTATGCAAAAGAACATAATACAAGCCACAAATAAATAGCATTTATATATCATCAATTGCTCAAATGCTCATAAAGCATATTTTGAACGATTAGAAATTTGATGAAAAAGTTTCGTTCTGAAAACTTTCCTCAATAGCTTTAAGAAACGAAAAATAATATAACCGAAAAGTAACAAGTAAATTCCAAAATTTTTTTGACTAAATTTTCAAGAAAATTCGTATCAAAATGGATCAAAACTTCTATTAAATCTCAACGAGAAGATCTCAAAATAAAAACAGAATCATCGATCATTTCTTCATTTTCTTTCAAGAAAGAAAATATTGTTTCATAGCACTCTTGAAACAATGCTGAGAAAGCAAACCCAACTTCAAAATATCGGATCTACTTTCGTCAAATCTTTGCTAAAATATCCGATAATGTACTATGTGAAAAGGCATTTTCTTCTTTATGTAATAGTTTTTTCTTTTATATATATATATATATATATATATATATATATATATATATATATATATATATATATATATATATATATATATATATATATATATATATATATATATATATATATATATATATATATATATATATATATATATATATATATATATATATATATATATATATATATATATATATAGGTTCAAGTTTGTTTGAAGTCACAAATTTCTGTTCCAAAATGAAAACTAAAAAAATAAGGGTAAAATTAAAATCATATTGAGGAATAATTGTTAACACTTTTAATATGTGAAAAAATAAGTTTAGAATGTCAAAAAGCAGTGAAGTCAAAAAAGTAGAAATTATTTAACTTTTATATATATATATATATAT
>JABUQX010006465.1:10000-15000 GCA_015478945.1 Trachelipus rathkii | reverse complement strand
TCTGGAAAAGTGTCTGAGTTTAAATATTTAAGATAAATGTTGGATGAAAAGGGAATGGATGATGCAGAGTGTAGTAGGAAAGTTGTGAATGGCAGGAAGTTGGCTGGTGCAATTAAATCGTTGGTGGATGTAAAGTGACTAAGTCTTGAGTGCACTAGGGTCTAACATGAGGGTATGTTGTTACCTGTGTTAATGCATAGTAGTTAGACTATGGTCTAAAGTAAGAGGTATTGATCTAAAGTACAATGTGCTCAGATGAACAATCTTAGGGGTGTGTTAGGTGTGAGAAGAATTGATAAAATTGGGAATGAACGTAATAGAGAGTTGTGTGGTGTGAAGAAAGGGATATATAAGAATAAATGAAAGTACGTTGAGATGGTTTGGTCATGTGGAAAGGATAGAAGATAGTTGGTTGGTTAAACGGATGTAAAGTGTGGTGGGAATTGACCGGCTGGGAGACCGAAGAAAAAGTGGATTGAGTCAGTAAAGGACTTCCTGGAGGAGATGAATGTGAGTTTGGCAGAGTCAAGAAGAAAGGTGCAAAATAGGGGTGAATGGCGGGGTTTTGTGAGGGGCTATGGTTGTAGCCAACCTGAGCCAAGGGATGAACCCCACATTGACGAGATGCCATAGTGAGAGTTCGTCGAGGTCCCGTGAATCTCTAGATTGGAATTTCTGACTGCGACGAGTTCTGACAAAAAGGTATAAAGGGGGCGATAAGGCTGAGCTTTCTTTCCGACTTGCTTTATATTCTTTTACTACTTTACTGTTTTCGGTGCATGCGACGCACCTTACCCCCAGTCCTGGATAAAGAAAATGGGTGATGATATATATTATATATATATATATTTTAGCATACCACATAAACCAATATATGTATATATATATATAATAATAATAGCAGCAATAATATATATATATATAACATATGCTGCTACTATATATATATATATATATATATATATATATGTATATGTATATATATATATGTATATATAATATATCTTCTTATAATATACTTCAACTATGCATATATAATATATGCCTCAATATATGTATGTATATATATAATAATATATATATATATATATAACATAACAATATATATATATATATAATATATATATATATATATAATACATATATATATGTAATAATATATATAATATAATATAATATATATATATATATATGTATATATATATATAAATATATAATGCAGGTTTTCATAAAGTGCTTGTGCGACCGTATTATTAATACTTGTACTTGAACAAAATGTAGAGTGGTTGTACTTGTGCTTACAGCCTTGACACTTGTACTTGAACAGTTCATTACTTGTACTTGGACTTGAGAAAATGTACTTGAACCCAAGCCTGATCTATATATATATATATATATATATATATATATATATATATATATATATATATATATATATATATATATATATATATACTCCATATATATATATATATATAAACCCAACATGTATATATATATATATATATATATATATATATATATATATATATATATATATATATATATATATACTTTACAGTTGTCACCCACCACTCACAGGCAGAGCCCCTATTCAAGAGGGTGTTTCATACTCAGAATTCAACAACTAAAAGCAAATTACGCGAATGAGCACAGACGCAGGCCTTGAAGTGGGAGGAGATTAAATTCGGTAGGAAACACGGAAGATGGAAGAGAGTTTCCAAAGAACAGATGTGGCAGGAAAAAGGAAGCACCCCGCAGCAGACTAGCCTGGAGTTAGATACATCAACACAAAACTCATGTGCAGATACAGCACCCCTAGTTCTACGAGGGCGATGTAGGGGGGTACGCGAGTGATAAGCTCCCTCGAGCACCCGCCGCTGCGGTGCCTATAGAAAAGAGATAAAAGCACCAACATCGCCCCAAAGATAGAGGGTAGAGTGAACTGGAAAGTACAGAACGGTTTATAAGCCTTTTTGCCGCTGACTCGACCCTGTCCACAAGCCGGGTGAAACCAGAGCCCCCAGATGTGAGCAGTACTCCTTACAAGGGCGGATGAGGCCCTTATATAAGCTGAAGTAACTGAGAAGAGGAAAAAAAGTCTCGCAGTCTAAACAGAACTCCCCAGTTTCTTTGAGGCCCGCCTTAACAGCTTAGTTATGATGTCTGGGGGTTTCGGGCATTTTGTTTATATTAGAATAAGGATGTTTTATATTGTCGACAGGAGGGCAGAGAGAACCGTCGAAGAAATAGGAAAGTTGGAAGGTGTCTTAGAGAGGGAGATTTGTAGAGAAGTTGAGTTTTTAAAGGAATTGAATTTCACAAGGTTCGACGACCCCACCGGAAATTCTATCCAGATCAGCGAGAATAGAAGATCGGAAGATTAAGACGAGGAGGCAATTCTAGAGAGTAAAAGAAAGAACAGAATTGAAATGGAGTTAAGAAGAATGAAGGGTGTTATCGGCATAAGAGGGGATAGGTGATGAAGTAATAGAGGGAGAGGATATTAGTTAAAGTAATAGAGGGAGGGGATAGGTGTGAACCCTAAGGAACAGGACTATTGACAGAAAAAGAAGAAAGAAGTCGCCCCATCAACAACAGCCGATATTGAGCGATTTGAAAGAAAACTGGACATAAGTAAGCAAGAGAAGGAGGAAACCCAAAGGAGGGGAGCGGAGAGCGGTGACGCGTGCCATATCTATCAAATGCTTTGGAGCGCCACCACGCAAATCTCCCCGTAGTTCTTAAGGGCGGAAAATAAATCAGTAAGATGGGAAAGTATATCGCCAGTAGACCTCGAGAGCCGAAAGCCGTACTGGCGATCAGAAGAAGTGAATGAGATTCCAGATGGTCCAAGAAATGAGAGTTGAGGAGAGTTTCCAAAGAAAATCTTAGAGAATACAAGTGAGAACTATAGGGCGATAGTTGGAAGGATCAGAGGGGGCTTCCTTTCGGAATAGGTTGGACATGTGCATGCTTCCAACACTGAGGGAGAGTGTTAGTATTGGGGCACCAGAAATATAGTTGAACGAGGGCAGGGGCCACGGAAGCACACTCCTCAAAACTCGGGGAGGAATACCATCGGGCCCACCGCCTTCCTAACGTTCGTAGATTTCAGGAGCCCATGCACCCGATCAAATGTAATCTAAGGCACAGGCAAGGCATAGGACACCTGAGAGGAAAGGAGGAGGATGAGGAATACCAGAATTGTCCAGGGTTGAGTTAGAGGAAAACAGGAATACGAAGGATTGGCCTTTTCAGTTGGAGAATTAGCTACAGAACAATCAGATCGAATAAGAAGGAGGAAAGACAGATTTACAAAGTTATTGGGAATGTTTTGGCAGAGGCCAAGAAAGATTTGTCAGTAAGGAGAACCAAGGAGTTTAGCGCACTTTCGTTTTGATGAAAGCCCGCTTGAAGAGTATCCCTACAACGATTTCTAGCAGAATGAAAAATTAGCAAGAGTGATAGGAGAACAATTTTTCCACTCCCGATACGCACTGTCTCTGGCCTGAATGGCCAGAGATTAAGCACGATCGAACCATGGATTGTAAGGGAGAAAGATTTAGTCGAAGAAGGAATGAACCTGCTCATCCATCAACAATTACAGCTCCCTCCTTATCAGCAGAAGTCGAAGCGTCACCAGAGACAAAGCAGTCATTCCAGTATAGTTAGCGTAGAAGCTTAACAAGGCCCCCAATCAGCCCCGATCAAAGTTAGCCAGAAAAACGCGTAGGGCAGGATGGGGCTTGTTTGAAAGAAAGTATTAAAATTAAGAGATATAAGGTTGTGGTCAGATTACCAATAGGGCGAAGGTGGTGTATTTATAGAGAAGGTTAGTGGTGAAACATGGAGTCAAGTGTGTTCAAGAATTATTTGGGACGATCCGGAATGTGTGTGGGTTCTTTTATTGGTTGCTCCAGATCGTTGAGGTGCTAAATGATTCGGCCCCTCCTCCCCACCTAAATCCAGTATGAGAGGATCAGCCATTCAGTGTTGTGTACATTGAAATCCCTTAAATAGAGGACCTCAGTATTATTTGGATGAGAAGATATAGCAATCTCGTGAGAAGCAGTAAGATCATGAAAGAGAAAGAGTGAAAATCTGTTCTGTTAAGGAGGAACAGTAGCAGAAACACAAGATTATTGTAGTAGAAGGAAGAAAGATTTTGAGCCACAGAACATCGAAGTTAGGAGATTCAAGATTCTCGAGACGTGTTACAGGAGTGTTTATGTTCACATAGGCACATACTCCACCCTTTAGACGGAAATTATGAAAAAAGTTATAGTTAGATATATTAAACGAGTTAGAGGATGAATTCTTAGCCATCTGTGTCTCAGACAAGAGCAAAAGGTTAGGGTTAGAGTTAGAGAGGTGGTATTCCACGGATGCAGAGTTAGAGAGTAAGCCGCGGATGTTGGTAAAGTCGATAGAAAGCCCGCGCCTGTGTAAATCTGCCATCACACACGCACACACAACCACAACAATAAAAACAACAGACAAAAACAGACAGAAAACAAAAAAACGAAAGTTAAAATTGGATTAAAATTATTCACTCACTAAAAACGTAAATGATTAAAATGCTAAAACCGTATTTACAATAAATATGTATAATTGAAAAAATTTAGAAAGTTTAAAGCACGCATTCACACACCCTAACAAATTTACGAACAAAAAAAAATTACAATTATTCAACATAAAACTAAATAAGTATAAATTAAAACAATATGTAACCAAATACGTAAGTTGTTGTGCCAAAACCCTTTTAAAATAAATAAAAAAAATAAACACTAAAAAACTAAAGTTAAAAAGACGAAGGAAAAAAAATATAACCTAGTACTATCTAAACTACGTATTGCACAATTCTAAAAACTAACTATGACTATCTAACATAACTAAAAGTTTCAAAAACAAAAATTAAAACGAATAACTTATCTTTTATAAGGATTCTAAATGTTCAAATATTAAAAAAACTATAATGAGTTAAAAACAATTAAAAC
>JABUQX010006465.1:0-7500 GCA_015478945.1 Trachelipus rathkii | reverse complement strand
TTTAGGTTTTAGCTTACGAATAACTTTATCCTCATTTCTCCTTTGGGTTTTGTCTGTTTGTTTCTGTCAGTTGTTCATTTTTGTTATTGTGATTGTGTGTGCGGATTTGCACAGGAGGGGGCTTTCATTTGACTTTACCAACATCCGTGGCTTGCACTCTTACTTTTCATCCGTGGAGTACCACCTCTCTAACTCTAACCTAATCTTTGCTCTTGTCTGAGACAGATGACTAAGAATTCATCCCTCTAACTCGTTTAATATATCAAACTATAACTTATTTCATAACTTCCGTCTGAAGGGTGGAGTATGTGAATATGTAAACTTAAACACTAATGTAACATGTCTCGAGAATCTTGAATCTCCTAACTTCGGTGTTCTGTGGCTTAAAATTTTTCTTCCTTCTACTACAATAATCTTGTGCTTCTGCTACTGTTCTCCTAACAGAACAGATTTTCATGCCTTTTTTGATTACCTTACTACTTCTCACGAGACTGTTATATCTTCCCATCCAAATACGGAGGTCCTCTATTTAGGGGATTTCAATGTACACAACACTGAATGGTTGGGGTCCTCTCCCTTACTGATTTAGGTGGGAGAAGCCGAATCAATCAGTATTCTTAACGATTTGGACCAACTAATTAAAGAATCTAAACACATTTTGGATCGTCCCAACTAATTCTTGAACACTCTTGACCTATGTTTCACCACGACTCCTTCTACTCTCTATAAATACCACCTTCGCTCCTATTTATTAAATCTGACCACAACCTTATGTCTCTTAATTTTAATACTTTCTTTCCAACAGCTCCATCCTACCCTACGCGTTTTTTCTGGCACTTTTATCGAGCCGACTGGGGGGCACTGCGTTGCTTCTACGCTAACTATAATTGGAATGACTGATTTGACTTTGAAAACGCTTTAGCTTTTGCCGATAAAGTAGGAGCAGTAATCGTTGATGGGATGAACAGGTTCATTCCATCTTTCATTCCAAATCTGTTTCTCCTCAAAATTCTGGTTCGATCGTGCTTGTTCTCTGGCCATTCAGGTTAAAGACAGTGCGTATTGAGTGTGGAAAAATTCTCATTCTCCTCTCACTATCGCTAATTTTCATTCAGCTAGAAATCTTTGCAGGGATACTCTTCGACGAGCATTGCGAATTTTCACCTAAACGAAAGTGCGCCCAGCCTCCTTAGTTTCTCCTACTGACAAATCTTTCTGGCCTCTTGCCAAAAACATCTCAACTTCTGTAAATCATACTTTCCTCCTCTTATTCGCTCTGATGGTTCTGTTGCTCTTCAACTGAAAAGACCAATCTCTTCGGCCTCCTATTTTCCTCTAACTCGACCCTGGACGATTCCTGGCATTCCTCTTCCTCCTCCCTTCTCCTCTCAGGTGTCCTATGCCTTTGCCTGTGATTACATTTGATCGGGTACATGGGCTTCTCAAATCTATGAACGTAAGGAAGGCTGGTGGCCTGGATGGCATTCCTCCCCGAGTTTTGTGGGAGTGTGCTTCCGTACTGACCCCGCTCCTCATTCAACTATATTCTCTACGATCTCAATACTAGCACTTTCCCTCAGTGTTGGAAGCGCGCTTATGTTCAACTATTCCGAAAAAGGAAGCCTCTCTGATCCCTTCTAACTATCGCCCTATAGCTCTAACTTGTTTTCTATCTAAGATTTGAAACCCTTCTCAACTCCCCTAGACCATCTGGAAACTCATTCCTTATTTCCGATCGCCAGTACGACGTTCGGCGCACGAGGTCTACTGGCGATATACTCTCCTATTTAACACAGATTTAAGGTTTTCCACCCTTAGGAACTACTGGAAGACTCGCGTGGTGGCGCTTGACATATCCAAAGCATTTGAACGGAAATGGCATGCGTCAATGCTCTCAAGCTCTCCCCTCCTTTGGGTTTCCTCCCTTCTCTTTGCTTACTTATGTCTAGTTTTTCTTTCAAATCGCTCAATATTAACTGTTGTTGATGGGGCGACTTCTTCTTCTTTTTCTGTCAATAGTGGTGTTCCTCAGGATTCTGTCTTGTCTCCTACTTTGTTCCTGTTTTTCATTAATGATCTTCTCACCTGCACATCTAACTCTATCCACTCATACGCCGATGACTCAACCACATTCTTCAAGCTAATTTAATTCTGCTCACACATTTACATCTACAGGAGTAGCACCTCATCTTATAACTCTTGATTCTATTCTCTTGATTTGGATAGGCCACCGGTGGGGTCATCCTCAACTTTGTGAAATTTAATTCTTTAAAAGCCCAACTTCTACAAATCTCCATCTCTAAGACACAGCTAACTTTCCTATCTCTTTCGACGGTTCTCAATCTCTCCTGTTGACAATATAAATGTAACATAACATAAACAAAAAAATGTCTTGGAAACCTCACATCACAACAGTTTGCTAGGGCGGCTCCAAAAGAAACGGAGTTCTGTTTGAACTGCCAATACTTTTTTTCCTTTTCTCAATTGCTCCAGCTATACAAGGGTCTCATCCACCCTTGTATGGGTACTGCTCTCATATCTGGGAGGGGGCTCTGGTTTCCCCGGCCTTTGGATAGGGTCAAGTCAAGGGTCAAGGCTTATAAACTGTCCTGTATTTTCTAGTTCACTTGACCCTCTATCTTTTCGTCGCGATGTCGGTGCTTTTATCTCTTTCCGCCGTTTATAGCACCAAGTGCTCGCAGGAAATTTACACTCACGCGTACCACCACCTTTACGAGGCCCTCGTAACAAAGGGTGCTTTGTCGGCACATGAGTTTTGTGTTGATATTAACCAACTCCAGACTTGTTCGCTGCGGTGCTTCATTCTTCTTTCCTGCCAGCTCTGTTCTGTGGAATTCTCTTCCAGCTTCTGTGTTTCCTACTCAATTAAATCTCCAATTTAAAACCTGCGTATGTGACCAATCTATGCGCAATTTGCGTTAAAGAATATTTGAGGCGTTCAGCTAATCCTAGAGTGGTTCTCTGCCGTGAGCATCGGTGACAAATGTAAAAAAAAAAAAAAAAAAAAAAAAAAAAAAAAAAAAAAAAAAAAAAAAAAAAAAAAAATAAATATATAAAAATAAAAAAAAAAATATTTTTTATTATTTCAGACAATGGTCTTCAAAAGTTTCCAATAACAGTTGTATTTTACACCCAACCAAAGGAATACCCAGATTAATCGCAAAGATAGAAAGAATCAAGGGTCTCTTGGCCTCAGCGGGGAACGACAGGGGACTTCGTTCCCCCCTCTTTCCCTTCGTCGGCTCGAGCCCCTTCAAAAATAATTTTAAAAAAATTAAAAAAAATTAACATATAAAAATTAACATTATAAAAAAAGGAACTTGTGGTAACTCTAGCGCTCCTTCTATTGTAATTTTAGTTAACACGTGACACTGCAGGGTTGCACAGTAGCGTTCGACGTTTTTGATATCATGTCTTTTGTATAACTTCAGCTAAAGGGAGTGGTGCCTATATATATATATAACCAACCTAAATTAACAAATGCCTAAAACACCAGCGCTTAGCCAATATAACTCTCTTGTATAATATATATATATATATATATGTATATATATATATATTCGCTGTAACAACAACATATATCATAACTCATAACTATATACATATATATATATATGCTAACCCATGTATATATATTTATATATATAGCTATATATATATATATATATATAGCCAGCATCCCTATATATATATATGCTATATATATATATAACCATAACAACATATATATATATATATATATATATATCTTTCAACTCACTTATATATATATATATATATATATATATATATATATATATATATATATATATATTATAACTATATATATATATATATATATATATATATATATATAAAATATATTTAACCTAATTTTCAGAAATATTTAAAATAAGTATCTATAAATTTAGGTAGGTTGATTTCTATAAAATATAGTTGATAAGAGATCTCTCTCATTTCTATTTAAATAAATAAACCTCTACATTAGTTCTTTAGTAAGTCTAAATCTCTCATAATTTTTGAGAACTAATATTTAAACTATTATAGACTAAAATTTTACTTCATCCATTACCTATCTAGTATATTCATTACTTTAGAGCCATATAATAGCTTTTCATAGGTTAAAGTAAAGTCACCATGGATTCAAAATTTAACCCAGCAGAGCTTACATATATAATTTTAGAGATTAGAGGTCCATCTCTAAGCGATAAACCTGTTTCATTTATATAGCACTTTGGAAATATAGCCAAACAGGTAAAATTACCACCGTTTTAAAATATACAGCAAGGAACTACTCTATATATTCCATAGTGTATGATACAGCTACATAATTTTAAATACTCTTAAAACATGCAAAGTTTATATAACAAGCTTTAAACAAGCATATATATTTCCTAAATAGAAAAACCAATATAGTGTAAAATTTTCCTTACAGCTGGTACGTGTTGAAATTAACCTATTACTGCATGAAAATTAGTATTAAATCTATAATCAAATTATTGTGCTAATATGCACGTTATAATTTTATAACCATATTGAAGACAAAATTAAAACCTGTGTTTGTCAAACTATCCGAACTATCTCTTTAGTTTTGTAAAATAGTCTTGTATAATAGTTTTAGATTCATAAAACGCTACTTATAACTACTTTCATTTTCCAATGAAATTAATAATGCTTTTTTCCTTAGTTTTAATTCCAATAAACTAAAACTATTGCTGATAATTATTAAATACATTTACATTTGTCCCCTTTTGTAAATACTCTACTCGTATAAAGTCATTTTTCTTATCATTTCAAATTTTCAAATGTAATACATTTGTGTAATATATAAATTTTTGCCATGGAATATTCTTTCCATTGACTAGGGTAGCTAATGTGGAAGAAGAGCATTTTTGTAATTGTCTAATTTTCAAACGGGTTGGCCTAACTATACAAAAATTTTATTTAATTTTACGTTTTAGGATCTAGTTACTTACACTTAAGTAAAACTTATCCCTATCCTTAACAATTTTATTTCATGAATTGGAGGTAATCAAGTACGTTGGGTAGTTGCTTATTTCCCAGAGAGAGAAAGTGTTAAATTTATAATAAGAATACTCATATTCTTAGAAAATTGTCATAAAATTCTCATTTTAGCAATTTTACAAAGTCAACGTGAGTTGACGTACATGTTGTTGTTTCTTTCTTAAAACTGGTATTTTATTCAAAGTACATATATTATATATACTTCATATATTATATTTCCAAAAAAATAATCATATTCTTGGAAACTTTGCTATGGAACTCATTCCTAGCATATTTTTAAATTTTGTCTCTAAATTAACTAATGTAAACCAATTTCCAACATGAGAAGGACGTATTATTTGTGTTTTATTCTCATAAAATACTAAATTTCCGACAAAAAAACACTCTTACACTCTTACACTCTTTCACAATATAACTAATTATTTTTCAAGTAAAGATTTACATTTAACAGCCACACTCTGTGGTAGTATTCAATTTAAAACCCATATGGTTTAAATATTTAAAAGTCACACTCTGTGGTAGTATTCAATTTAAAACCCTTATGGTTTAACTATTTAAAAGTCAAGCCACACGCTGTGGTAATATTTCAATTTAAAACCCATATAGTTTGATTATTTTAAATAAAAGCCCATATAAGGTATATTTTAAAGTATTTCAAATCTATAACATTCTTGGTTTACTTAATAACGCAAACTTTAATTAATGGTTATTCCCTAAAACCTCATAAAAAGGTTCACTAATGCAAGATAATACAGTATAATTTTTATAATATTGGTTGTATCCAAATGTTATGTAGTCCCCAAAATAATAATTTTCCGAAGGTTGTGTAGTCCCCAAAATACTTTCCAAAAAAAAAGTTATGAGTCTCCCAAGTACGTTTCCAAAAGGATAAAATTTTCAACATTACTCAAAAGTTAACAGCTTTTATCACATTGTCTCCAATAACATAGCTTTTCCCATGACCTAATATGTCTTAACTTGATAAATGACAAAAAGTGTTTGAAGTATCTCCCCATTAACAATATAGCATGGGATACGCCACAATGGGTAAAGACTCTAAATTGCCAAACTTGATATCATATGAACAACAGCATTGAACAATGCTTTTATATGGCAAAACAATAGCATATCATATATGGAAAATGGAAAATCTACAATAGTTTTTCTACAAACATTAATAATTAATGTAAAAGCATTAATAAATTTTAAACTTCATAGCTAACCATTTTTATATTACTTAGTTACCATGAAACTATATTACTGAACATATGGAAGTTGTTGTTTCTGGGTGAGAGACATAGCTGTCAAAGGAAAAAAAGATGGAAAGTGTTTTTCAGAGGAATAATCAATCAGTAGCACATTTTATGGAGATATATAGATTCAATAGATTCATTGTCACTGCCTGCAACTGAACTGTGTGATTAAATTACAAAGAAGTCATCTGAATACAAAGTTATAAGTTCAGTATAACAGTAATTATAAATTTTCAAATTTATTTTTATTTACTCTATTTGACCAACCATTATTTACATAAATAATGACTAAATCACACCTTCTATAATGTAGCTATTTTTTGACTATAAATAGGTAATTTCACATAAAATTCTCTGATTCTAAAGGGATTTTATGTTGCTAATAAATCTTCATTTTTGTAATAATAATAATATATATCTATATATATATATAATATATATATATATATATATATATATATAATAATATATATATATATATATATATAATATATATAATATACATATATATATATAATATATATAATATAATATATATATATATATATATATAAATATATATAAATATATATAATATATATATATTTTTAAAAATATATATTATATATATAATAATAATAATATGTATATATATATAATATATATATAATATATAAATATATATGTAATATATATATATTTATATATATATATATATATATATAATATATATATATATGTATAATAATAATAATATATATGTACTTCTTCTTTATATATATGCTGCTGTAGCCAATAATATGTATATATAGTATATATATATATATATATATATATATATATATATATATATATATATATATATATATATATATATATATATATATATATATATATATATATATATTGCATGGATGGAATGACATCGTAGAAGGATTTGAAGACAGAATAAATAAATTTTTGATGTTTTCAAAGAACTAAATTTGTTTTTCGGAAAAAAATATTTTTATTAAATTAAAATTATACTTCAAAATTTGAAAATAAAATGTATCTGTGATTTTTGCGGTGAAGTAAAAAAAGTTTGGAATCATGAACCTTTTGAAAATTTTCATATATATGAGTAATACTTCATTGACTGACTTGGGATGTAAACTGTGTTGTCGTGATGCCTCTCCGATTCTGCTTCATTTCCATGGCTCATTAAGAGGGCTGCTCAACATAT
>JABUQX010006464.1:15000-17576 GCA_015478945.1 Trachelipus rathkii | reverse complement strand
GGTATGCTTCGTTCGAATCGGGTGGGTGCAACGTTTTCGCATTATCGTGAAATACTTACTCATGTTTCGTGACAAACTTAATTGCGTCATGCAAGCGGGCTACAATTTTTCAGGGGATTGTCCACGAAGCCTCTCCCATATTGCCTCACGTCACAAGCCGAATTGGAGTACATTGAATATAAAAAAATATTGTTCGTAAATTGTGTCGGACCAATGTCGGACACAGTACATAACCAGACAATTTTCTTATCTGCAAATTGTAGGAAAAGGAAAGGTGTTCTTGATTTAAACGAGTTACAATTCGATTCCTATTTAAATTTTTAATGATGTGTGAGAATATTTTTCATGAGATTCGATCCCTAAATATATATATATATATATATATATATATATATATATATATATATATATATATATATATATATATATATATATATATATATATATATATATATATATATATATATATATATATATATATATATATATATGTATATATATATATATATATATATATATATATATATATATATATATATGTATATAATAATAATATAATAATAATATAATATATATATATATATATATAATAATATATATATATATATATATATAATCTTGTATAAGAATAAACGGTTTCAATAAAATACATATTTATTTAAGTAGAGGCAAACCTTTGAACTCTCTGTAAAATAAAACGAGCAGAAAGGCAACTCGAGATAACATATAAAGGCTTATGAGGACAGTTTATTACACGAAATGCGCGCACATAACAATGGCTAATAATAATAATATGTAATATATGTAATATGTATATATATATGTATATATAATATATAATATAATAATAATAATAATAATAATAATAATAATAATAATATGTATATAATATATATGTATATAAATATATATATCTTCATATGTATATGTATATAATAATAATAATAATAATATATAATAATATGTTAATAATAATAATATTAATATATAATAATAATAATAATAATATGTAATAATAATATATGTAATATATATATATGTATATATATGTAATAATATGTAATAATAATAATATAATATAAACTATATGTATAATAATAATAATATATGTATGTATGTATAATAATAATAATATGTAATAACAATAGCTGGCGTAGTAATGTGTAACGTAGCTAATGTATGTGTATGTATTGTATGTATGTAATGTATGTGTGTATGTGAAATATTTATTTAATATGTACACACTAATATGTAGTAATATGTATAATAATATGTATAATATATAATAATAAGAATATTAATAATAATAATAATAAGAATGTATATATGTAATATTATAATAATAATATCATAATAATAATAATAATATAATAATAATGATAATGCCATCATAACAATAATAATAATAATAATAATAATGTATGTGTATAATATTAATATAATATAATATATGATTTGTATGTAATATAATAATAATAAAAATATAATAATAAAAATAATAATAATAATAATATGTAATAATAATAATAATATAATAATAATAATATAATAATAATAATATAATTAATAATAATAATAATAATAATAATAATAATAATAATAATAATATATATATATATATATATATATATATATATATATATATATATATATATATATATATATATATATATATATATATATATATATATATATATATATATATATATATATATATATATTTTTATTATTATTTATTTTTTTATTTTTATTTTTACACTTTTTTTTTTTTTCGCGATTGAGTGGTGTGTACGTACAGCCTCTCCCACTCACACCTCCCCTCATCTCGCCCCCACCCACCTCCTCCACCCCACTCTATCCCTCGCCAACACCCTACCCTCTTCCTCCCTCATCCCTCCCTCCTCCAGCATCTCCTTTATTCCATCCATCCACCTCCTTCTTGGTCTCCCCCTTCCTCTCCTTCCTATCCCCTCCGCCTCCCATACTCTCCTAACCACTCTCTGTTCCTCCATTCTCACCAGATGCCCATACCATCTTAACATTCCCTTCTCCGCTCTTCCCACCAACCCATTCCTCCACTCACATCTCTCCCTCACCACCCTATTCCTAATCCTCTCCCTTCTACTAATCCCACAAACCGCTCTCAACCCCTTCATCTCAAATACTTCCAACTTCTTCCTGGACCTGGCATTCAGCCCCCACGTTTCACACCCATACAACACCGCTGGTACACAAATTTTTTCAAACATACTTATCTTAACTTTCTGTGATAAATCCCCCCCTTTCCATACTTCTCTCAGACCACTCAACGCTCTCATTCCTTCTCCTACTCTATGTTCTATCTCCTCCTTCATCCCTCCCCCTTACCCAAATCCATCCCTAAATATCTAAAAATCTTTACTTCTTCCAGAACTACACCCCCCACTCGAACCTCTAACCCCTCCCCCTCCTCACTTTCCTCCTCCTCAAACACTAACACTTTACTCTTACCAGGATTTATTTTAAGCCCCTTTTGTCCGCACATTCTCTCAAACTCCCTCACCAAATACCTCAACCCTTCCGCGCTCTTCGCCACT
>JABUQX010006464.1:0-10000 GCA_015478945.1 Trachelipus rathkii | reverse complement strand
TGGGGAGAAATAACTTGCAGATAATCCTACAAATTATTTGAATATTAATGAGAGGATGAATATTTCGTTAACGAAATATTTTTTTTTAAGAGGGTATAGGAGAGTTATTTCCCCGTTTGCTTTGGGTATGATATTTTTTTCCCATGCAATGTTCTGGCCATGTGAGCCTAGATCGTCCATTTCCGCTTCATTGTTATTCGGTTCTTTGAATAATGGGGTTAAGCCTATGTCACTCCAGATTTGCTACTGTTTCTGTTACATTAATAAGGTCCATACGAAAAAAAACCACACCAGTTGCTTTTATTCACTTTACATATTCTTAGACGGTCCATCTTGTAACGAAGGTAACTAAAGACTTTTCTAAGGACGCAGTCACTCACTTCTTAATCTCACTTAACATATAGTTACTCACCGATCCCAACCACCTGTTGCTATTGTCTTTAATGCAGTTGCAGATACGATATGGAACATTTATATACCCAGTAATTTAACCCCCTAATATAGACACTTACTATACACACTCTACTTCTTATATAAGCCTTCAGATTATCGAGCTAGTATGAAATCAACTCTATGTCTTTTATGGATATATATTTTATATGCACAACTCCTCTATAGTTTTTTTTTGTTGTCTTGGACTGTGCCCCCTTTTTGATTGTTCTTATACTTAGTAGACTCTGTTATTATCGTCCCCCTTGTACTATAAGAAGAAATATCTTGTTCCAAGTGATTTGACGGATATCGTGTCAGTTTTGATGGTTCTATCATACTCGTATATTTCGTTCCAAGCGATTATCACATTTATTTTGTTTTTAATTAGGAATACCATGAAGAAGATTTCTTCTTATATATCGCATATAGTGATGAAAGTGTGTATGGTTCGCTGTGATAAGTTAGAATGATGGAAAGGCTACAAACATCAAAGGAATTTCAAGGAGAAAAAAAATTTCTGAATTTTTTGAATTTTTTTTACTATATATTCATGTCAGTTGAAATTACTTATATTCGGGTGTCTAAAACTTTAGTTATATAGTTCGGGTAAATGCTATTAAATATATGCTTTACATCTTTTTCATACTGCAGTTACTATATATATAATATTTAATTCATCTTTATATATCATGTTATGATGTACTATTTAATATTTTAATTAAGAATGAATTTCAAGCACTTGCTATCATGCTAGCAACTTTTAGCTACTTTTTCGAGTGCTTATATAAATAATTGGTCTCTAGCTGTTGCATTGTTCCTTGAATGGAAATTTGGTCTAGTCTCGATATCTTGATCCCAATTTTATCTATGTACTTATCATATTCGGGTAGGTTTATGTAAGTTGACACCCTTTTGTTGGTGTTGTCGATTCTAATATTGTGGTCTCTCGTTTGAGCTCCAGCTGCTTGTTCTCTTATATTTTCGAGCTCTTCTATGTATTGTGCTACACTAGGCGGCTCCGCTCGATGACCCTGGTTGCCTGTATGTGCGTCGTCCTACCCTGATTGGTTCATCGGGTACCGCCAGTTCGGCGTTGTTCTTCATATTGGGTTAGGTGACCCCAGTGCCTGGATTCCTGAATATATATATGGTGAAGTGATCCCTCAAGCTGCTTGTTCTTATGATTGTCAGTCTCTTTTCTTTACATAGGGAGTCACTTGACTCCATTTGTTTGTACTTTCATTTCATTTTTTTTTATATGTGCCGTTTACCATAAACTTAATAATAAAATTGTTTTCGTTTTTCTCTATTATTAATAGCAGTGTCCACTGTAATAGAAATTCTTGTTAGTAACATCCGTTAAATCTATGAATTCAAATCCCTTTTTATTATTTAATATTTTGAAGCTTCTTTTCCTTAGTTCCTTGACGCTTAGACATAAATCTTGAAAGTTCTTCTATTTTTTTTTTAACTATATTATGTTTGGATCACATCTTTGAGAGCATTTTTTTATCAGAATTATCTAACTATTAAATAACTTATTACTATTGTTATTATTAAATAATAACAGTTAGGTATGGTTTGATAAATATTTGTTTAATTATTATTTTTAATTAATCACCTCATATATTTACTTTCTTTAAATATAGCCTATTTGTTTAACAATTTTTAATTAATTATAATAATATATTATAAATACGTTTAAAACAATTTTATACAAATAACAAAACAACTTTGGATAAGTTAGGCATAAGAATAATATCGATGAGAATTTAAGTACTAATTCGAGTCTTTTAAATTGGCTTTTGCTTGTTGCTTAGTATCTTATAACTATGGAGATCACGTAACCACATTTACAATGTTCAAATTCTATTGGGTATATATTGACCACCAGTTAGTCTGGTTCTTTAATTTGAAGTCACCACTAGAGCCCAGCTGCTTGTTTCTATAATCATTAAATTACAGTTACTATAGCGAAGATATATTATTAATACAATTGCGAGATCTCGATAACCACTAGTTGACCTGTTCAAATATAAAATTGGAATAACAATGTTACACCCAGTTTGTCGTGTAGTTCGGTTGTGCTTACTTTCCCATTGTGGAGTAAGTGAGGGACCGCGAGTTTGTCTGGCTTCTTTATTAAATATTGGGTTTAGTGAAGTTACTCCCAGTTCACTTGCTTTTTTTGCTGTTTCTTTACATTTGTTGACTTCTCTAAATCTTGTTTCTTTAATCATAATTATAATGGGTTACCCTTAATACTCCCAGTTTAGCATGTCTCTTATATTTTTTATAGGCGTTCACGCCTAATCCCAGTTGCTTGTCCTATGCTTTATATTTCTGGGCTGCAAATTATGCAAATCCCAGGGTTACTGCCTCTCTTAACAATTGTTCCAGTTTCTTTTCTTAGGCATTGTTATCACGTACATGTGCTTTTCATTTACATCTTGGTTTTCATATTTACTATTTGGTCTTAAAATGCTTGATTGATTGTTTATTTGCTATTAGCTTTTTACTCCATGTTTACTGCTTATAATTGTTTATCTTTATATCCAATGTTTAACTGCTATTTCTTTTTATTTAATTAATCCTATATTAAATATACAAATATAATTAAGTCATAAATAATTAGAAATAGTTTGCAATATTAATATTTTTTATCTATTAGCTTTTATGTTTATATAGTTTAATGACCTTTCTCTTACTCCCTGCTTGCCTGTCTTAATTTATGTTTCTGCTTTCTTTCTGTTTAATGCGAAGATTTCCTTCTTGTGTTTTATGTTACTTTAATCTTATTATTAATATTTATTTTAATTTTGTTTATTATTTATTATATATGTTTTTACTCTTATTTTTATTATTAATTTATTTGTATTAAATTTATATTTATTTTTTTATTCATTTCCTTGTTTTTTATTTCTATTATATCTTTGTTTCTATTTATAATTTAGTGTTTTGATTATTATAATACATATAGAAGAACTAAAACTTATTCATACACATTACCATTTTTGCTGTTAACCAGAGATAATAAGATTTGCAATTACAATTATATATTTATATACATAAGGTATTATATAATTAACTTAATATAGACAATTAAGTGATAAATATATACATAAAATACTTATTAGTTAATTATTTACAAATTACTTATGTTTTATATTAATTGTGATAAATTATTTATAACTAAAACTATTACATTTTACTTTAATATCCATTTCAAAAATATGATATATTTACTATTAATTTATAATAATGGCACACTGTACCTCGATAGGAGCTCTAGTCAACTTTCTATGTCTTTTACAATTTGGGTTCTGCTTTTTATGCTTGTTTCCCATGATCGATAGCCAATGCATGTAATCCTACATTTACCTTGTATCATCAATATTCGCGCTCAATGTTAGACCCCAGTGTCTTCGGTTCTTTATATTGAGGTCACCTTACCCTTCAGTGTCTATTCTCTTTTATTATTTTTATTGTTTTCTTGTTTAATTATACAGTATTGGTTGGTCTCGTTTTAACTCCTCAAGTGTATTCACCTGTTCTTTTTTTGAGGTTCTGGTTGATACCTAGTTGTCTTGTCTTCATTATTCCGGGTTAAAGGTTCCCAGTGTGACTCAGGTTCTTTAATTGTGGTGATTGATCTCCAGTCTGCTTTTTCTTTAGTGATTTGTTCTCAGTCATCTTTTTTCTATGTACATATGTACGTTATCTTTGAACTCATTGTGGTTTTCAATATATAATGGGTTTGTAAATTAGACCCCTCAGTTTGACTTTGTTACTTAGTATATAAGTTCACGTTAACTCCTCAGTGCGTTGCTCTTTTTATTAGTACTATTTGTGAAGTTCCCATTGAAGCTAATTTCACGTTTTAACGCGTTCCCGCTTACCTGCTATTGTCAGTTCTAATCCTTCATGTACATTTTATATTCGACTGACAGTTCGTTTTGGTTTGTTTTAAAGTGCATGTTTGCCATTGAACTTGTCATCATTGGATATATTAATTCATCTTTGTCATTGTATAATATAAGTATAAAGAACATATATAGTATTCTCTGTTAACATATATGTTGTTATTAGAATTTTTAATGATTCTTATATTTATATATATAATTAAATTATTATCACTTATCCATTTATATATTTTCGTCCGATTGTCTAATATATAAATAAGATTTTCAGTTATTTATAATTATTCCGTATATATAATTTTCTTTTAATTCTTATTATATCTATAGTATAACCTTTACCCCCTATCCCCATCCCTCCGGAACACCAAAAGCACTCCCTTACCCCAAGATAAACGATATTGAAACTTCCTTCCTTATGTATAAATGTTAGTATAGATATAATAATACTAAGGTTACATAACTTATTGAAGTGGAATAAATCTATTTTTTTAGCCGTAGGGGCTTATTAAGGTTATATTCCCTAAGTAGTATTCATCATATATATTTTCATTAGTACCATTAATTTTTATAGTTGGCACTGACTTGACGTCGATGGGATTTAGTACTTTTCGGGTCTTGGATACGTAGTTAGGGTAGTTGAAAATTTAAGGCTTCTGGCTGTTGCTGTTCTGTGATATTTTGTTGCACGTATATCGCCCATTTACATTTGTTCTTGCGTCAATATGGGGTCTATTTGACCATGTCCTTGCTTGGATTCTTTAATTGATATTTGTGTATTCTATGACCTCAGCTTTTTTTCTTTATATTTCAATATTATTGTTCAGTTGACTTGTTTTTTGTTTACCCCTCGGTAGTCTTTGGTCTCGTAGTGACGCTTGTAGTGCTCTTTTGTGTTCGTAATTTATTGGTGGTTCACTCGCTTAGGCCTGCCTCAGTTTGCTTCGTTCTATATTGTATATTGTTAGCACTTGTGACCCCGAGTGCTTGTCTTTTTTTTATCGGGTTGAGTGAAAAATCTCCATGTGTTGCTTGTTCTTTATATTATTGTTCGTGTCTTTTTCTGTCACATAGGAGTCACTTGTGACTCTTTTCCATTTTGTGTTGCTTCCTAATTTTTTATATGGGTTACCTACCCCTGCATTTCTTTGTCTTGTTATATCCAATAGTGGTTCACGGTTCCTCCATGTTTGCTTTGTATTTTACATTAGTTATGTGTGATTCATTTGATAAGCTAACTTTGATTTAATTTTTACATAATTGTCGTTTCTATATTTCTAATTATAACATTGTTATCTTTCACGTGATCTATGGTTACTCTTGTTAATTTTTATCGCTCGAAATTGCAATACATTATGGTATCAATATGATTTATTAGTACACTCAGGTAGTATCCTAGCAATGGCTCCAGCAGTCAGCACTACCCCGTAACCGTGGTGCGTCTATCGCCCTCCCGCTTAGTACTCACGTATCACCGCCCGCGTGCTCCTGACGCAGGTAGTATGTTTCACGTACGTTTCCCGGCCCCCCCGCCGTCCCGCCTCAGCTAAAAAATAAGCATATATTTAGCAATTTTTTCAACTGCAAATCGCCGATATATTTATTATATATAATATAAATATATATATTATAATATTCATATATATATATATATATATATATATACTATATATATATATATTATATTAATAATTAATATTTTATTTATTTATTGTGTGTGTGTGAGTGTATTCATAGTGTACTATGTGAGAGTACCGTAAAATATTTAGTCATTAATTATTATCAGTTAGTCGATTGTGTTACAGTGATAAGTCGTGTATAATGTGTATTGTTATTTAGTGTGTGAAGTGTCTGATTATAGGTAATGTAGTAACTTATATATATTATAAAGATTATATTTCAATTGAGTATTTAGGTTCAGCTGAAGGTATAGCTATAAGGTTGTATTTATATAATAAGTACTACTAATAAAGCCCCTTAGAACATATATATACTATATATATATTAATATATATATATATAATAATTATATATATTAATTTTGTGATATTCTGCTGGCTGTTTTAGTTGGGGCACTGCCTAATTTCGATCAAATTTTCGGCTAAAGTTACCTTTCGAAGTTTTAGACTTTGTCCGTTAGGCAGCTCGTTACTTGTAACAAAAACTTAGTGAAGTATCAACGATAACCCCATTACCTAATCCAGTTCATGCATGTTGGGTGATTTGTCCCCAGTTAGCTAGATTCTTTATATTGAGTCAGCCTGAGCGCCTCCAGCTCCTGTTCTGTGATATTTCAGATTTTATTGTATAGCTTTCCGCGCATTGGTCTTTCAGGATGAGCTCCATAGTGCGGCCTTTCTCTTTATTATTTGTTCGAGTGTGACCCAGTTTGCTTTTCTTCGATTATTTAGGGTGTGTATTGTGATAGACCCCATGTTGGCTGTGTGTGTCTCTGTGCTATGTGGTATGATGTGAGTTGGACCCCTAGTGCGTGCTTGTTTTGCTGTTATGTGTCGTAGTTTCTCTGCTTGGTTCGTGTTACACTATGGAGTGACTTTGAGCTCCATTGTTTTCTCTTATTATAATGGGTTACCTAACCCAGTTGTCTTGTTCTTTCATGATGAAGAATATCTGATATTCGTACGTAAGCTCCAATGCTTTTCCTTTATTACGTGCTATCAGCATTTGTGCTTTTTTACACGCTTCACAAAATTATTTTACATTGGGCGTTTTTTATGTATATATCCATTAAATTTAATAAAAAAGTAAACATTGATATCTATACGTTACATTAGGTAGTGACTTGTTCTAATGTCTAGGTTGCTCAGAGGGGATAGTTTGGTGATGTGTGATAGTGTGCTTGTGGTGGTGTAATAGGTTATTACTAATAAATATATATAAATTATTAATAAGCATATTGTGAAATATGAAGTGCATAGTAATGAAAATATAAAATAAAATATGTTTTTATATATAATTATTGTAGTTATTATATGTAGTAAATATATTAGTAGTATAGCTATATCTATTATATATATATATATATAGTATAAGTATATTAATTTTGTATAAATGGGCACTGCTTGTATGGCGTCTGTATGGTGATGTTTATACTTGTCGTGGTAGTGTGCTGTTAGTATGTGTTGGAACTTATGTAATGTAAAAGAACTATGTCAAATTGATTATGTTTGGATCAACGTTAACTCCTTTTACTGTTCTTTCATATTGTGTAACATTCTTGACGCCTCGAGTGTGCTCGATATTACATATATATCCGACCCGGAAGTCACCTGAGCCAGCTGCTTGTTCTTGTATATTTTCAGTTTCTTGTTTTTTACATTGGGTCTCCCCACTCCAGTTGCCTGTTCTTTATATTGGGTTCATGTTACCCCACTTGCTTCTTCATATTTTGGTTAGGTGACCCCAGTTGCTGGTCTTTATATTGGGGTGACAGTGACCCCGCTGCTTGTTATTTGGGCACTTTCGTGATGGGGGAGCGCCGGCGGAACGCGATATTGCGCTGGGCAACGCGCGGCGGGACGCCGCCGGACGCCAGCGGCGTGGGGGTTGGCTCCTTTGGGGTGGGGCTAGCTGGCCCCTGGTGGTTAGTTAATGTGAATTACATTATTATCTATCTCCTAGGAATTGTATCTAATATATTGTCTCTCGTAAAAAAGTAAGTTCTCTTTTCATGACAATATGGTAGATCACTGACTCTATGTAGTATAATACTTATATAATAATGTGGGTACAATCTACACCAATGTCATGTCTCATATCTCTTGTGTGATATCTAGCAACCCGTAAAGGCTTCAAGTAACGCAGTGTTATTGAATATATGTTATTGTGGCGTCTTTGAAGCCATGTTACCCTTGCCTTTGCTCATACACTATTGTTCATCTTCTATTGTACTATAAGAATTGTTATCTCACTAGCATTTTCTAGGCTCAGCTTTTAATGACTTTTGCCTAGATAATTGCAATTACTTACTTGATGTACTATAATTATAGAGTAAGTAATATATTATCCTCGACCAACTACAGTAGGATAAATTTCCTTTTTTAACTGCTTAGGATCTTCATACTAATCCGAGGCTGTTTACAAAATGAAATATTATATTTTATACTTATAATAATTTTTACTTTGCGAGACTTTATACTGGTATAATATAAACCTTATATTTTATACACCCTATGGTATTAAGGTCTTATATATCCTAATAGTACATAAATGTTATAGACCCGCAAAGTATTGAATAATCCTATAGAGTTTTAATTATGCATATTCCAACTTACTGGACTTGTTTTATTTATCAGAATTTTATATACAGAATATATAGGATTTTATATAGAGAATATAAAGATTTTATGGCTGAGAATATTCGAGAATCCTTATTTACTCCATTAATATATTTACCTATTTCTAACTATATATAACAAAAACCTAATCACTAAGTTATGGTTATCCTACCTATTTTATACTACCTATTTCATGTATATAATAATAGATATAGAAGGTCCATTGATTTAATCTAGTATAAGATAATAGGTAGTATATATTGTTTAGTTGTTTTTCGTTATAATGTGTATATTGTCATATGTATACTATAGTAATTAATAAATAATAAAATTCTGATAAATTTTTAAGCTTTGAATTTATTTTACAAGTGGTAAGGTGTGTGTGTGTGAGTTTGACTTATATATATAATTTTAAAATTATTTATATAATACTTGTTTAAATATGTTATATATATATAATCACTATATTATTATTATTATATAATAATTTTATGATAAAAATACTTAATTTTTATTATTCTTTTTTATATATATATATATAATTATATCAATGGGCACTTGTCCTTAAACTTCGAGGTTTAGCTACTTTGTCTGTACTTTATTTGGGCGTCTCTTGCTAGTTGTACTTGATTCTGAAGAACCTAATTGAGGACGTTGGCTACGTAATCCCTCATTTACGTGTTTACTTCAATTGTGTGAGGTATTTGACCCTTCCATTTGGGCTGGGTTGCTTTATATTGACAGGCTTCGCACCTACTGACTGATGTTCATCAATTGCTGTCTTTGCTCTCCACTTTTTTATAATTTTCAGAATTTGCTTAGTTTCCTTTACTTATTGTGTTTTACTGAATCGTTCTACTGGATGATCTCGAGTTAGCCTGATTCTTCTAAATTTTAATTTTGGGTTCTAGTTTTTACACCATGTTTGTATCCTGTTCTTCAAGTATGGGTAGGTGACCCAGTTGCGTTCAGAGCTATTCTTTATTATATATCTTTAGTTAAGGGATGTAATAAGATGACCCTTTAGGCTGCTCTATTGTTCTTTGTATATTTTCTCAAGATCCTCATTAGTTCGGTTATGCGAATGTGTAGTCTATGTCTTTTACTCAGTTCTGTTTCTCCATCTCTTTGCCCTATATTCTGAGTCTAGTCACTTCCCAGTTGCTTATTTTACTTATAGTTATAATATCTCTGAATGTTTTCTACTAATATGCAATATGTGCTAGCAGAACACAATTAATTAAACCCATACTCCAGTGTGACTGTACTTATACTCACCGATATCAGAAATGGTATACAAGGTAGATCTAGGGTTGTAAGTGGAAATGTTGTGTTTGTCAATTTCCTCTCTCT
>JABUQX010006463.1:15000-26670 GCA_015478945.1 Trachelipus rathkii | reverse complement strand
GTGCATATTGTTTGGCGGTGATCCAGTATTGTCTAGAAGTGGTGTAACTGACTTCAAGCATTTGCAAGACAAAATTAGGAAACATCAGAATTCACCCAAACACGAAAATAACATGATTGATTTACATATGATGGGCAAAGTGAATATTGCTACTCACTTGGATAGTGCATAAACTCTCAGTCACACATACTCGCATAATAAAAGATATATATATAAAAATAGGATGCTTTATCAAAAAAAAATTGAATAAATGTGTTTTTCACCCTTATGAAATATGCTTTTGGTTATCCGCGTTAAAGTTTACCTTTGTAATTTAGCGGAGACGAACTGGCGAAAGTCACAATCGAACGAGGTCGACGCAAAGTCAAAGGTCAAAGTAGCACCTAAAAAAATTAGAGTCGCTCCCATCTCTGTCCATAAGTATACTAGAGTTGGTGTAGGTAGAGATGGATAAATATGAAAAGTATGATTATTTTGTGTTGGTGAAGAATGATGATGTTGAAGTCATGTGTTTGGATGTTAAAATTACGTAGACGCGCGGGATCTCGACAGACTATCGGTCATGTATGTTGTTCTAGACTGGCAAAATAAAGTTAGTGGGGCCTTAGGATGGAGAGGAAGGTGATACGGAAAGGAAGTGGGTAGAATTAAGAGTGAGAAGTTAAGTGAACAAGGTAATAAAGATAAGAGTATTTCAAAAGCGCATCAGAAGTAAATAGTTGACATGTGAAGCAAGTTGAAATGAAAAATCCTGGGAGCAAATGAAGGAAGCAAGTTGTTACAGTGCAAAGGAAGGTATGTGGGTGTGCTAAAAGTAGGAAGTTCGGAATATTAACAGTGAGCTTGTGGACTGAAGAGGTGATGCCAAGCGGTTAAAAGTAAAAAGAACCAAAATGATGTACTAAAAGCCAATGATGAAAGTTTCAAAAGAAAGATTTTGGAATTCATATAAAGGAAAAAGGAAAAAAGAAATTATCTAAAAAGGTGCATGTAGGAGAATGAAGAGGTAATGAACAAGTTTGGAAGCGGAGGAGAATGGAGATTACAAGGGTCATAGGAAGCTCTTCTTGTGAAGGAGCATGAAAGGTTAAGGAATGAGAAAGGGGAACGCTCTTTTGCATAATGATAGGGATTGGTAGGTTTCGTAACGTGTGAAATGGATGCGAGGGGAGTCTGTGGAACGAGCACTTCGAAATCTGGTATAATTTAACAGTAATGGAGAGAATGAGAGTGACATGTTGGTGGGTTTGATGGTGCAAGAGGAATAGGTATTTCTGAGAGATGAGGTCGTAGTAAGGAGGAGTTTAATGGGTGAGTCGAGAGAAAGTGTGAAGAATGGTATATCTGCAGGTATAGATGAAATTATGGTGAATGATCAAGAAAGAGGCGAGATGGTGATTGATGGATTTGGAAGTTAATTGTGTAATAAATGGAGGCTATAGCTCCGAGGGATTGGGAGAGCGGTAATAGTACCTTATATAAGTGTAGGGAAATAAGGGGAACTGCAGGATCATTATTGGCGGAATTTATATAACGAATTTGTGTTAAGGGAAGATTATATGCTGGTATTGTAGTCGAAAGAAGTGGTCGAGTTGCTGAAGGGATCGATCTTCTTCTCCAAAAAGTTGCGTTTATGCGTGTTGCTACGCTGGTGCCGCTCATAGCTATTGAAACAATGGATGGAAACCTAAATTATTATTTAAGAAGCATCACTTCTATTAGTGAGAAATATTATGGATTGCAAGCAGGGGCTACGATAGGAATTAATGAGGGAAGCTCTAAGGTAGGTGTTGGTGGTGGCTCTGAATGGAATCAGAAAGGTATGTCATGAAGATGGTGGAAAGCGTGTTAAGAATAAGATGGTGTCAAAGTTTATCTGGTTTAATATAAATAGTGGGTGGGCAGGAAGTTTATTCCCCTGGTAATTGATTTTAAGCTAACGCGATATTGAAAGAATTGAGATTGGGGGTGGCAGCGAAATGTGTTATAATGATGGAGAATGGAAGGTGAGTGGAGAGTGCCCTACCTATTATATGCGGATGATTTGGTTTTGTTTGTGAATCTGAAGAGAGTTTTGAGAGGGATTGGTAGAGATATTTGGCAGGTTTGTAAAAAGGAGGGTTTGAAAGTAAACGCAGATAAGAGTAAGGTTTCGGTTGTGAGTGAGGAAAGTCTTCGGTGTGAAGTTGTTAAATGGTGAACAGCAGGAACAAGTGTCTGAGTTTAATATTTAAGATATATGTTGGATTGAGAAAGGGAACGGATGAAGTGAGTGTAGTAGGAACGTTGTGATTGCAAGAAAGTTGCTGGTGCAATTAAATCGTTGGTGATGTAAAGGGACTCAAGTCTTGATTTCGCGCTAGGTCTTACATGAGGGTATGTGTTACCCGTGTTAATGTATAGTAGTGAGACTATGTCCTGAAATAAGAGGTATAAGATCTAAAGTTCAATGCTGGTTTAGTGACTCTTAGGGCGTGTTGGTGAGAAGATGATAATGAGAATGAATGTATTACGAGAGTTGTGTGGTGTGAAGAAAAGGTAAAGGAGAGAATAAAATGAAAGTACGTTGAGATGGTTTAGTCTTGTGGAAAGAATGGTATGATAGTCGGATGGTTAAGCGGGTGTATAGTGTTGAGTGTGTTGGGAATCGACTGCTGGGAGACCGAAGAAAAAGTGGATTGAGTCAGTAACGGAATTCCTGGCCTGGAGGAGAAATGCGAGTTTGGCAGAGCCGAGAAGAAAGTTACAGCGAATAGGTTTGTGAATGGCGGGGTTTTTGTGGGGGATGGTTGTAGCTCGACCTGGGCCAGGGATCGAACCCTACACCTAACGATATGCCATAGTGCCGTCGCGGTTCATTGAAGCTCTAGGGTGGACTTTTCTGATTGCGACGAGTTTTCTCACTAAAAGGTATAAGGGGCGGTAAGGCTGGGCTTTCTTTTTCGACTTATTGTCATATTCTTCTACTTACTTTTCTGTTTTCCGGTATAATATATATATTATATTATATATATATATATATATATATATTATATATTACACACATTCCTTATACATAAATATATTTATCATGATATATATATATAATATATATAACCATATTCATTATAAAGAAATTGTTTAGTATTTTACTTTGCATAATACGTCACTACTCACTGTTACAAACTGTTAAAAATTGTATCCCACTACCCAGTACGCCGGCCGTCAACACATACCCCACAATACACCGTTTTTTTTTTTATTGCTACAGAGTATTGTTTTCGTTTTAAAGTCGTCCTCCTAAACACAATTTTCTATGTCACGAATCATTTAAAATGAAAATAAATTTAAAGGTTAACTATTTTAAAAGAAACTACAAAGTTGTATATCAAATCGATTCAGTCGTTTTTTCAGTTTCCGGGTGGGGGTATTCGGGGGCATAACACAGTAAAAATATATTTAATTATATCTGTACTATGGGAGTAATTTAAAAAAAAAAAATTCAAAAATTTAATAAAATCTTTGATCTTTTATTCGCCGAAATACTTAAAATCAATAAAATACTTAAATCAATAAAATTTTAATCAAAATATTTTATTTCAGAAGTATATTCAAATGTAAATTCGGGAAATTTTTTCAAGTATTTGAAAATTTTAAACCGTCTCTAGTTTCTACACAAGAGTCGAATTGAATCAAATTTCGTCTGCGTTTTCCAATCGATCTATAATAAATACGCTGGCCAAATTTTATTAAAATCACATTTTTTTAAATTAGAACAAAGAAAAAAAAATCTGACTGAAAAATAAGCAAAATTAGTTCAAAACATTGCCTTTATCTCGATACTCATTTAGTTTGATCAAACAATAACAGTGGTATGTCGTTTAGGAGCATTATTAATTAACAAGTTCGGATAAAAAAAAATCTAGAACCGAAAATTCGTTTCGCTCACAACCATGAAACTCTCAGGGAGTTTAAAATCTTGCAAGTTGAAAGAACTTTAATTAACTTTGATTTAAAGTTAAACGGATCCAAATTAATCTTAAGACTTCCCATTTTTCTTTTATGTTAAACTTTCAGTAACACTTTAGTTAATCATTTGTTAGTAATTCCAAAGTAAACTTGAGGTATTTATAAAGTTACAATCATAATTAGTTTGTGAATATAAGGGATTAAATTAAAATTCAACTGAGTCAGCAATATATTCATTAATGCATTAATTTATATTTTATAAATTTTCACTTTAATTCCATTTAAATTTTATTTAGGTTAATTTTAAAACTAAAAGTTATTAAAGTACGTTACAACCATTTATTTATAAGTATATTCCTTGTCTAATTCTTTAATTTCAAAGTTATTTTTTTATGATGTTTATGCAGGGGTCTTCCGTTTTTTACGCAGAACCATGAAAGTTTTTTTTTTAGGATGTTTTTGAAGGGCTCTTACGTTTTTTATTCAGAACGACGAAAGCACAAATATTCAGTTCAAAGTCATTCCATGTCTGTGAAGAATTACTTACAACCGTTTTCGTCTCTCAGCATAAAACATTAGCGCTGCGATTACAGTGGATGAGTATTGACCAATTTCATTTTATTTTATGTTAACTTATCTCTTGCGAAGTTTCAAATTTTTAAAGGAGAAAACCTTTGATGGACATCGACGGATCTCGTATCAACAGATGTCATTCAAATTAGGGATTTTTCTATCCAAATCTATATAGTAATGAAAACTTTATACTTTTTTTCAGATGAAATTGAAAGTAACAGTTAAAATCCGCAGGATACAGTGTACCGATAACAAACTGTTCAAGACAGAAGAAGGAATAACTATATGGCTAGCAAGAGTATTAAACCAACTGTGAAAAAAAGGGAAATACCAAACAAACGGAGGAAAGCAATAATTTGTCCAGCACCTAAGAAATATGAGAACATTATAGGGGGAACACGCCTTCTGCTAATACATGTCATACATAAATTTTTTCGACCTCTCCTACTATTTTAAATTATCATTTTACTTATCATCGATTGTCCTTTAGTTCCATTAGTACACCTCCTTCGCCCTTTTCGTTATTCACTATGTAGTCACTTGTTCAATATTTCCATGCCTATTAAGCATGTGTAATCTTAAGCTTCCTTTACGATTACACTCATAGCCACACTTAGAACATTTAAAAATCTTTTTTTTTTAAATTTCTCTCTATTTAGAGGTTTTAATCCTTCATCCAGGTCCAAACCTTGGCATCTAATGGCTGAAGGCTTTTAGGTCTCCTAAACAATCTTAGGAGTTGGCTAGGCCTTCTGATCACACTCATTCAAGTATGGTGTTGTTTCCAAAGTCTGACTTCATGCAAAATGAGACAGATTTGTGATCTGGTCACTACCTCTACATTTTATGCTTGATGTTCTCTTATTTCTATTGATTTCTAATGCTATCTTATTTCGTGGATTGTCTGAGCGGGCAATAATCATCTCTTTCTTCTGCTTGTAATCGTCCGCTCATGAATACCTCAACTGGTTTATATGTTTCTTCTTCCTCTCTGCTTCAAATGTCTTTTAATAATTTTGTCTTTCTTTTGCGATTTCGTCTTCTATTGTGACTCTTGTATCACTCAATAATGTATTGAATTCATGTAGTTCGGAACAGTTTATATTTTTTCAACACATATCTAAATAGATGTAATTAGTTTTCAACCAGTTACTCGTTATAGTCTTTTGATAATAGTATGATGCCCTAATCTCTTCCGTATCTGCCTTTCTGAATGCGTGCCTTCTTATATTATTAGACATGTGTGTTATGAATTTTTATAAAGCGAACAATGGGTGAATCGAGGAATAGGGGGTGAAGGAGAGGGTGGAAACAGGGGTGATTTATGGATTTCTGAACACTAGACACTATGGCAGAGACTCTGCAAATGTGGCGCTTTGACAATATTTTAAGAAAGGACATTTGAACCCTGTTGATGGCACTCCGTCCTCTGCCTCTCCTTTTGGGGTTTTTCTCTGCTTCTCCTTTGTCGCTATATTTCAAATCGCTCATCTTCGGCTGTTGTTGATGTGGGCGACATCTTTCTTTTCTGTCAATAGTGGTCCTCAGGGTTCTATCTTATTCTCCTTACCTTCTACATTTCTTAGTTTTTAATAACAATATTTCTCCAGCTGCTGATCTTAACTCTATCCCACTCTTTATGGTGGTCAAGTTTGAACGCAATCCTCCATTCCTTCTTCAACTTGTTTAATAAATTGCTTCTAGATTGTTCTCTTTTAATCTTTGATCTTTCCGATCTATTCTCGCAGCTTATAGGATATTAATTTTCCTAGTTTGGGGTTGTTTGGTCTTTAAGGATAGCTGTATTTCTTTGGAACTCTTCAAACCTTTTACAAATTTTCCTCTCTAAAGACAAACCTTGCTAACTTTATTCCTCTTTCGATGGTTCTCCTCTCATCTCTAATGTTTGACAATATAAACAGTCTTGTCCTTAACATAAACAAAAAAAAAATATCTTGGAAACCTCACAAAACTTGTGAATTCTATTTAGACCAAAATAAACTGCGAAATTTTTTTTTTCACTTCTTTAGTTAATACTGAAACTACAACAAAGGGTCTGCATGCCGCCCCTGTTTATCGAGTATGTGTACTGTATCTTTGGGGGTGGGTCTCAAGTTTCACCCCAATCGTTTTTGGATAGGGCCGAGTCAAAGGTCAAAAGACTTATACACTGTTCCATACTTTTCGCAAATATATTTGACATCTCTCGCTTTTGCTGACGCGTCGTTAGAGCATTCGTGTCTTCTTTCCCTATAAGGTACCCACAAGCCGGCAGGTTGGTGCCCGAGGGAACTGACCACTCTTGTACCACCACCTATAAGAGATTAAGTGTCTGCACATGAATTTTGTGTTTTGACATTAGCAACTCCAGGCTTGTTCGCTGTGATGCTTCCTTCTTTCCAGTTACTTCTGTTCTGTGGAATTCTTTTTCATCTTCGTGTTTACTTGCAGAATTCAATTCCTCGGCTCACTTCAAGGCCTACGTCTGTCCTCATCTGCAAAATATGCGTTATATGCACAAATTATGTTCTCACTTATATCTAAAAGCACTTTATTATATTTTATATTCCTTCCTTGAATGGAGCTCTGCCCGTAGAGTTTGGTGATGACTGTAAAAAAAATAGGCATAAGCCAACTTTTTTATCATACAAAAACTTAAACTTTCTTCTTTTTTTGAAATCTCTTTAGAGAGTTAAAATTTCTGTTTCGCCCTACAAACGGCTATCCTTCACTACCCCCTTCCCAAATCTTTTCCCTTTAACACCAAGCAGCTTGAAAACCTTTCTTATGCTATGCCCTTTGCAAAGTATGTACCTTACTTTCTAGAGGTGAAACTTTTACACTAAAGGTAAACAATTCTGGATTTTTTTTTTAAATATTTAATAACATGTTAAAATGATTTGATTCAACCAAAAGGGGTTTCTTGCTGGGGGGGGCAATCAAAAAGGAATAATATTAGAAAAATATTCCTGTTCTAACTGTTCCCCTTTATTATATATATATATATATATATATTATATATTTATATAATATATATATATATATATATATATAATTATATATATACTATATATATATATATATATTATATATCATATATATACATAACTCCTGGACTGGACAGCGTTTGGAAACTTATTGTTGTTGCCTAGGAAAGCAAGATCTTCCTGAGAGTTCTTGGAGAACGATAGAGGCCAAATGGTAGAAGATGCTAGTTCTATGAAAAGGGAGGGAAAAACCCGTTACCTGAGGGTATATACCTCAAGGACTAGCATCGGAAACCATTGAGCCGAGAAAGAGTTTTCTAGATTGCTCCAGGATCAAGAGTTTCCTAGTTCCAAAGGAAAGAAATGCTGGTCTAACTGACAAGGCGAAAGCCCTACCGGAAGGTGGTGTAGAAATATAATATATATATAATATTATATATATATATATATATATATATAATATATATATATTATATATATATATGATAATTATATATATATATATATATATAGTATATATTATATATATATATATATATATATATATATATATAATGACTCTGAAGTAGTTCCCATGAGTAAGGCTTATCTCGCATGAGATTTGTGTAGGCAATGCTTTCCCAAGGCGTTTGAAACGAAGTCCTTACGAGAGCTTCTTATCAGTCCAATGATTATTAATATTACTTCATTGATTATATTTTATTTATCAATTGGTAATCGTCCTTATATAAATTCGATCACTTTTCTGTGAGAAACACAAAAAAAAGGTAATTATAATGTTGCGATATCGGTAAGTGTTACACTTATGATGTCATACACACGTTTCTTTATATATATATATATATATATATATATATATATATATATATATATATATATATATATATATATATATATATATATATATATATATATATATATATATATATATATATATATTATAACATATATAAGACGGGAAAATTTTCACCTGCGGCAGAATTTGAACTATATTGAGTCTGTTAGTTAAAAAAAAAGTAACAGAAACAGATGAAGAAAGAATGTTGAAGACTTTACCAGTAGAGAACATAATAAATTAATGAGCATAGCCTTTAAGTTCTAGGTCAGAAAAGCTGTTCAGAAAAAGTATATGTATGAGACTAGGTATTTCAGAGAAGCAAAATCTATAACTGCATATCGTAGTTTTCTGGTCTTCGGTTTCACCCCCAAGATCTTTTCAACATTAGCATGAAGGCTTCCCAGCTACTTTCTCATTTATTTGAACAACCTTATTAAAGACTTCGTCCTTAAGCAGTGATGACACTGCGGGTCAAGCAAAGATTTCTTCCTTGAGCTTTATCGTCAATTAGATATGAGAATTTTCTCTCTAAATACTTCTCAATTTAATGTCTTCACAAAATTCTTCATTATCCCGAGCTTAATATATAAAGGTGGCAATATGATTCCATCACGGCCAACTAAGTTAATGTACTAGATATTATTTTTCCAGGCTCTGTCAGTTTAGCTTTAGGTCAGTGTTTTCTTTTGCAGTGCGAGGACCTACTATCCCCTATCCCGACAGTCCCACTCGCAGATAAAGCAACAATACTTAGAATACCCTATCTGCATTCCTCCCTGAATCCCCCCCACCCTCCTGACTACGACATTATATACATATATATATATATATATATATATATATATATATATATATATATATATATATATATATATATATATATATATATATATATATATATATATATATATATATATATATATATGTGTGTGTGTGTGTGTATGCGTGTGTGTATGTGTGTGTGTGTGTGTGTGTGTGTGTGTGTGTGTGTATGTGTGTGGATGGAATTCTTCCCAAATACAAGTCTTAAAGTTCACGCTCTCCGTGCTAGTCAAGAAACTCTGTTACGGAGAAAAGAAATTCTAGCAAAGTAAAGTTCATAATTAAAGGACTTAGAATTCAGAACCTATTGCACTCAACTATATATCTGCTTAGAGAACGCCTTGCATCAGTAATTAAAAACTTTTAGGGTACTTAAGGAAAATGGGAAAGTAGCTTAAGAATAGAACATTTGTAGAACCTAAGTAGTTTTTCAGGCAAACTACCGACCGTTATTTGCTACTTGTTAAGTTGTTTTTCAAAAAAAAAAAAAAAAAAGAGTAATGTTAAGTTGTCATTGGTACAAAAAGAGATATTCGATAAAGTAAAGCAAAGAAGTTTATAAATTAATAGTATAAAGGAAGTGGTGGAAGCATAAAAAAGAATACCATTATTACTGTATTTAAAGAATGAAAAAAATCGAATATAAGGTAACAGAGAGAAGGATAAATACCGAAAGGAAGGAATTGATAATAAAATCTTTAAATACCGAAAGAAAGGAATTGATAATCAAATCTTTCTACCGAACTTTATCCAATGTTTTCGATATACCCAGTATATATCCCAAGTATATATACCCAGTATATATCCCAGTAAGAGCAAAAGATTCACCAAAATATCGAAAGGCAGCGGACTAGAAGTCAGAAAGAAAAAGGATTGTAGGTAACAACATATTTAATGTTCTTTATAAAAGACATACTCTCAATCTTTGAAAAGATCAGAGCTGGAGGGGTTGGACGAGAGTAGGATTAACCGACACACCGAGTGCGGTTCGACACGATGCGGTGTGGCACTCATTTCCTCATGTGGCACTCGGTGCGGTGCGGTGCGGTGCGGTGCGTGGTGTGCTCACTCTGGTGCTCGACCAACACTAGAAGATAGTTGAAGAGTTGAATGATCACACCATTACACGAGGAAAGAAAGGTTGAAGTTGATTTGAAGGAACGAAATAGTTCCCCACTGTACAGTAAAGTGAAATCTCAGAGGCACAAGATATGAGAACCACAGGAAGGAGGAAATGTCCTTCAGGATCTTTCGCCTTCTTAGTGATAAATTCATAAAGAGCGGAAATTGGAATATTTAAAATTGGAGTGATGGAAAAAGTATTAATGACACCGAAATCATCTAAAAATGGTGGTTTGAGATAAAGGTTTGAGGAAAAGTTCAGATTTAGCAGAAAGTGAGACAGAGAAAAAAGATGATGGAAAGGAAAAGAAGTTAAGTTAAAATAATATGAGCTGGAAGAATACGAGAGAGAATTATGGTGACATGTTTTGGACGTGATTTAGGGATAAAATAAAAGTAACATGAATTTCACGAGTTTGGAGAAGGTAATGAACAAAAGAAGTGACTTTTAATGAATATCACGAATGCAATTGCATTTTAGTTCAAGGGAAATAATATTTAAGAAGATATCAAAATTTCATCCCAGGAGAATTTTTTAAATAGATCTACCATTGTATAGTTAAAATTTAAGGCCATTTCGACCAAGGGTATTTTCACTACTTTTGAAAATGGGTATGGGTCAAACGGTTGGGTATACAGAAATTTGCCCTAAATAAAACTTGTTTATCTCATTGGATTATGTATATCCTGAAAATTTCATAAGAATCGAATGAATATTAAATAAATTGGTAAAAAATTGCAACCTGCCCTTGATGTGCATCTCCTTGTCAGAAAGAATGACCTTCGTTATGGGCCTGTTCTCACTCCGAAGGATCCGCCCCACATCGCAGAAGCAGTTATCATTCCAGTGTGAAAGTCATAGAAGTATAAGAAACGTTTCCTCGACTAAGGCGGAGACGGTTCCTTCGGAAGATTTGAGGAAATGAGGAGATTGTCGGAGGAACTTAGAGGAGGAAACGGTGTTAACAGTATTAGAGTTGGAAGTTAAAAAGAGTCTAGGATGTTGAACTCATCGCCATGATAATCAGAGATGAGACAGAGAAATTGCACTTACTACCTAATGTTATTGATACAAAGGTGCACCAGCTACATCTACAGCACTAAAGGGAAGCCACTGGTGATGTTGAAAATTTAAATCATCCCTAATGATGCTTACTGAGACGGAAATAGGTCAGAAAATGTGCTTTACATTTGAAGGTTAGATTAAACAAGAACTTGGAGTAGTCGTTAAACTAGATGATAAATAATTAACAAATAAATTTAGTGAAGATTAGTAAGAGAACTGAAGACACAATGCAGAAGATTCGGCAAACTCCAAATCAATAGCGTAAGAACAGAAAATATTGTTGATGCAAAGTACCTATGGGTTGCCAAACAACC
>JABUQX010006463.1:7500-10000 GCA_015478945.1 Trachelipus rathkii | reverse complement strand
CTTCCCTTTTTTTCTTTATTCAAGGCCCTAATAATTTCCTCCATTTGTATTTCATCCTCCCCCTCCCTCCCCAATTCACTCCCCATCCTCACCTCTTGCAAATCTTCCTCCCCTCCCCCACCCACTTCATTCAATAATCCACTAAAATACTCCCCCCCACCTCTTCCTCACCCTATCCTCTCCTCCTATCCACTCCCCATCTCCTCCCTTAATCCTCTCCCCCAACCCCTCCTTCTTCTTCCTTTTTTTATTTACTTCTTTCCAGAACAACTTGCTCCCCGATTCAAAATTTTCCGTCACTTTTCTACACCATTCATCTTTTGCTCTTTCTCTTCGTCCTCTCCACCGCCCTCTTTGCTTCCACTCTAACCCTTCTATATTCCTCCCAGCTTTCCTCTCTCCTACTTCCCAACCATTTCACATAAGCCTCCTTTTTCCTTTTCACCACCTCCTTCACCTCCTCACTCCACCATTCACTCCCTTTCCTTCTGCTTGCACCCACCCTTTTTACTCCACATACCCTTCTAGCCTCTTCACATACTGCCTCTTTAAATCTCATCCACTCCCCTTCCACCTCCCCAATTCCCGCTCTCACGTCTCTCCACCTTTCCTCCATACCTCTCCTAAACTCCCTCTTACACACTGTCTCATCCAATTTTTCCACCTTTATCACTTCTACTCTCCTCTTTTCTTCCCCTTTCCCTAACCGTCACCTCTCCCCCCACCCTTTTCCTTGCAACCACCAAATAGTAATGATCCGATATCCCCCTCCCCGCCCCTCTAAATACATTTACATCTAGTAATCTGCCTCTATCCTTTCCATTTACACACACATAATCCAGTACCGCCCTCCCCCCCGTTATCTCACTCTTCCATGTATACTTATGATTTTCACTTTTTTGAACCAAGTATTCCCCACTATCATTCTTCTTTCAACACACAACTCTAACAGACTTTCTCCATTAACATTCCTCTCCCCTACCCCAAATGGTCCTATTATTCTTCCCACCCCCTCCCTTCCCACTCCTGCATTCAAAACATCTCCCAATAGACAAAATTTATCATTTTACCCCGAAACTGCCCAACACTCATTCAACTCACTCCAAAATCTTTCTCTCTCCTCCTCCCTCGCTCCATTCACTGGTGCATATGCGCATATAAAAACCCACATTTCCCCCCCGAATTTCACTTTTACCCACATTATCCTCGAACTCACCTGGCTGCACAACCTTACCTTATCCCACATCTCTTTCCTCATAACTATTCCCACCCCTTCCCTCGCCCTCACTCTCTCGTTCACCCCTGATATCATACCCTTGTATTTTCCAAAGTCCATCTCCCTCTTTCCCTTCAGCTTAGTTTCTGTTAACCCTAGCACATCCAACCTTTTTTCTTCAAACATTAACCCCACTTCCTCCCTCTTCAAATCCTCGTTTACCCCTCTCACGTTCATACATCCCACCCTAATTACCTCTCTCCTCCCCATCTTTTCCCTTCTTCTATATATATACACACTCAGGCTGCACGCTTTGTGGGACTCCCCACCCTAGGCACTTCCCAACACCTAAGGCCACCACCCCGCTCACCAAATATACCCACAATAACAACAATAACAATAAGAAAAGGTTAAAATGATAATATAAAAGGTTAAAACCTACAATCTATCAATTTATATTTATTCCTACACTTTTTTTTCCCTTCTTTTTTCTTTAAAATATACACCCGTTAAAACTTTATTTATCTATTAAAATCTTTATTTAATTATTCTAAAATCTACAGACTACAAAAATAGTTATAATTTCAAGTTTCACGCAATGTCAATAATAATAAGAAAAGGTTAAAATGATAATATAAAAGGTTAAAACCTACAATCTATCAATTTATATTTATTCCTACCCTTTTTTTCCCCTCTTTTTTCTTAAAATTTCCACCCGTTAAAACTTTATTTATCTATTAAAAACTTTATTTAATTATTCTAAAATCTACAGACTACAAAAATAGTTATAATTTCAAGTTTTACGCAATGTCAATAATTATTAAAAGTTAACTCGCTTTCTCTTTGAGTCATATCAAATAATATTTAGAATTTCGAGATTTAAGAGAACACTCTTAAATAGTAAATCACAAAAACAGGGAATAACTTACACTTTGGTTCATTAATTAACTAGATACCTAATCACGTATCCAAATTTTAGTAGTCAACTCTAACTTGGTCATCAACTCCCTTTCATATTATTATTACAGAATAAATTTAACTGTTCATCCAAAATTGACTCGTGTCTCAGTCATATACTAGTGAGGTAACCTGCTTCTTCTTTTACGGAAAATCAATTCACAATTTTAAATTATCAGGATAACAGGTCCACAATCGATTCCGAGCACTCCTCGGGATTGTTCCTTCTTCTTATCTAGTTAATATACTATATATATATATATATATATATATATATATATATATATATATATATATATATATATATATATATATATATATATATAT
>JABUQX010006462.1:57500-63876 GCA_015478945.1 Trachelipus rathkii | reverse complement strand
TCAGCATTTGATTCCCTCATTTCTGACTTATTTGATGCCCTTTTGGTCTCTAATTCTTCATTTTGAATTAATACCTAGTAGGAGCAAAAAGATGTTTCCATCTGTTAGGAAAGATCTGAAAATAATAAAAAGATGTAAAGTCTTAAAGGGATGTTAAATCACAACCAAAATAAAGCCCAAATTGTCTAAGATTCATGAAAGAGGGCAATTCTCATTTGAAGAATCAACAACATTCAACACCTCATCTTCATTACCTTAAAACTTGCCAATAAACAGTTTCTAGATGAGATGATTTTGGAGCATGAGTCTGGATTGGACTAATACTTACAAAACAAGTTCTTTTTATGAGAAGATGAATGCAAATAAATAAAGGGTGAGATTATCGCCAATTTTTTTTTAAAATTAAAAAAAAGAAAAACTATCTCAGCAATATTTAAAAATTTAAATTTAAAATAAAGAATTTTAATAGTTTCATAACCCAGTGGGTGTTTTTTAGAATCACGTATGTCGATGTTGAAACTAAGTTAGTTAAATGCCAATTTTTTTTTGTTTTAACATTCATCAACAGGAAATTGTTCGTTTGTTTACAGCCTTTTTATTATTTATTATTATTATTTAATTATTATATATTATTATTATTATTATTATTATTATTATTATATTATATTATTATTATATTTATATGAATATATCATCATCCATCTTCTTCCCCAAGACTGGAGGTAAGATGGTTTGCGTGTTGACATGCACCCCGGAAACAGAAAAAATATAGAAGAATATGGAACAAGTCGAAAGAAAGCCCAGCCTTCGCTCCCTTTTACCATTAGTGAGACTCATCCCAGTCAGAAAATCTACCCCAGAGCTTCACGGGACCGCGACGGACACTCACTATGGCAATCTCGCAATGTGGGGTTCATCCCCTGGCCCAGGGGGGCCCCAACCATATCCCCTCACAAAAACCCTGCCAATCACCTCCTTTTATGGCACTTTCTTTCCCCTCTGGGAAATAAAAAAAAACTCGGCATTTCTCCTTCTCCAGGCATTCCTTCACTGACTCAATCCTCTTTTTCTTTGGTTCCAGCCGGTCAATTCCCTGGACACTCACCACCATACATCAGCTTAACCAATCGACTATCATCCATCCTTTCCACATGACCAAACCATCTCAATGTACTCTTCATTTATTCTCTCATTTATCCCTTTCTTTCACCACCACACAATTCACTAATATGTTTTTTTTTCATCATCTTTCAATTTATATCAATTCTTTCACACCTAACACGCCCCTAATATCCATCGAATACATTTGTACTTTAGACATATACCTCTTATTCCAGACCATAGTTCTCACTTACTATACATTAACACAGGTGTAACAACATACCCATACCCTCAGGCAAGACCCTAGCGCACTCCAAACTTAGTCCTTACATTTCACCAATGAATTAATTGCACCAGCACCTTCCTGCCCCATTCACAACTTTTCCTACTACACTCTGCATCATCACGTTCCCTTTTTATACAACATATATCCAAATTATTTAAACTCAGACACTTGCTTCAGCTGCTCACCATCATACCTACCTTCACCCACTGAGGACTGTCCTCACTTCACAACCATAACCTTTACTTTCAAACCCCTCTTCTTCGAGCCCCTCTTTTACACACCCCTGCCAAACCCCTACCAATCCTCTCAAACTCTCTTCAGATTCACCACACAAAACCACAAATCATCTGCATATAATAGGTAGGGCATCCTCCATTCTCCATCATTCTGACACCATTTCCTGCCACCCCCACCTCTAATTCTTTCAGAACCCCATTCATACACAAATTGAATAACCAAGTAGACATAACGCATTCCTGCCTCACCCCGCTATTAATATTAAACCAATTACTCCTGACACCATTTATTCTAACACACACTTCACTATCCTCATACATACTTTTGATTCCATTCAGAAGCATACCACCAACACCATATATCACAACACCTGGAATATAGATTTTCCCTATTAATCCTGTCATAGCCTGTTGCAAATCCATAAAACCTAAAATACAATTTTATTCTTTTTCTCCCTCATTTTCTCAATCATTTGTTTCAATGTAAAGATTTGATCCACACATCCTCTACCACTCCAAGACGCACCTTGCTCTTCACCAATCAGTCCTTCAGTCACTCTACTGACTTTTTCGACCAAAATACCAGCATATATCTTCCCTACAACACTCAATAAACTAATTCTCATATATTCCTACAGTTACCCTTATCTCCTACCTTATGTTAGGGAGTACTATTTACTGCTCTCCTTCTCCAATCACCTCTGAAACTACACCCTCCCATAAATGCCTTTGTTACACAACTTCCAAATCTAATCAATCACCATCTCGCCTCCGTTCTTGATCATTTCACCAGTAATTTCATCTATACTTGCAGATTTACCATCTTCAACTTTCTCTTACCCATTACTTCCTTCTTACTAATGACCTTACCCACAAAATAACTATTCCTTCTTGCACCATCAAACCAACACGCATTCATTATCACCTCTTCACTACTAATAATGTTATGCAGATTTTCGAAGTGTTCCTTCCACACACCCCTCACATCCATTTGATCAGTTACGTAAGCACCTTCCATATTCGTTTTTTTAAGCAGATTCCCCTTATTCTCATTCTTAACCTTTCACGCTTCCTATTCCCTTGTAAGTCACCATTCATTCTCCTTTCAAACTGTTCATTTACCTCTTCTTTTTATCCTATGTATGCGCCTTTTAGTATTTCCTTTCTCCTCCTTATATAATTCCAAACATCTTTCTTTTGAAACTTTCATCATTGGCTTTTAGTACATTCAACCACACTTCTTTTTACTTTTAACCACTTGCATCACCTCTTCATTCCACCACTCACTGTTAACATTCTTACTTCCTACTTTAGCACATCCACATAACTCCTTTCCACTGCTAACAGCTACTTCCTTCATTTGCTCCCAGATTTGCCGTTTCAACTTGTGCACATTCAACTGATTTACTTGCGAGAGCTCTTAAATGCTTATAAATCCTTATTACCTTGTTCACTAAACTTCTCGATCTTAATTCTACCAACTTCCTTCCTTATCACCTTCCTCTCCATCCAACTTAATTTTACATAAAACATAATGATCCGAAAATTCCACTCCTAATCCTCTCACTGATTCAACATCCAACACATTCTTCAACATCTCCTTTTTCACGAACACAAAATTAATCAACTTTTACTTCGATACCATCCTCCTGCTACAAAACCAACTCATATATATACTTATGAATACTTTTGTTTAAAGAAAGTATTACTTACACACATACCTCTCTCCTCACAGAAATCAATCACCTTCCTACAGGGTTGGAAAAACCCAGTCCAGTGGGTTTTTTTTTAAATTTCTATTTTGTTGGAAAAAAAAAAATAAATTGAAGACAATTTTTTTTTTTTTTTTTTTTTTTTTTTTTTGTAATGTCATTTCAGTATTATTTGACAAATAAATTAATAAAGGTATATTAAAAATTTACAAATATAATTTGTAACAGACATGTTCATTTTCCCACTGCTAAATGAATGTCATTCTCCTACTTGGTTTGAAAACTTGCTATTGTTACAGGGTTATTGATAGTATGACATAACAGGACTAAGTAATAGTAATTAAGTTATATTTAAATTTATATTATTTAAACTTCAAACATTGTCGTTATCATAATCTGAGGCTCTAGGAAGTTAGTACCAATTGTCAGTAGCTGTTATATATATATATATAAATATATATATATTATATATTATATTATATTATATATATATATAATAATTATTATAATATATATATTTATTTAAATAAATGTAATTAAATTTAAAAAATTTTAATATAATAAAATAAAATTTTAATATTATATATATATAATAATTATATATATAAATACTATATATATATATATATTATATATATATTATAATATAATTATATATAATATATAATGTGTATTATATAATATATATATAATTATTACATTATATATATATATATACGGTAAATTATATATATATATATAATATAAAATTTATATTATATATATATATACTATATATAATAATATATATATATTAATTATAATATATATATATTATATATTATTATATATATGTGATGGGCGAATCCGGCAACTTTTGATTCGAATCCAAAAATCCGAATCCGGTGTTGGAAAGTTCGAAATCCGAATCCAAATCCGGTATCCAGCACTTTTGGATTTCGGAATCCGAATCCGTGTGCTGTAAAATTCTCGAATCCGAATCCCGAATCCGAAATCCATCCGAATCCGGATTTGAATCCGAATCCGGATTCGAATCCGAATCCGGGATTCGAATCCTTCCAAAGTTTTTTTACAAAATTAAATACAACCAACCAAAATATGACATATTTCCTTTCCAAATATTAATGAGATATATAAATAAAATGTTTTTTCATTTTTTCATTTTTTTTTTACTGCCTGAATATACTCTTTTCATGTTAAAAAATAATATATTTATAATATATAAATATATATATAATATATATATATATTATATATAGTATATATATATATTATATATATAATATATATATATATATATTAATTATTATAATAATATAATAATAATATATATATATAATTTATATATTATATAATAAATATATATATAATATATATATAATAATATAGGTTATAATTGGTTTTTAAAACTTACAACTTTTGCGTTTTAAAACTACAAACCCAATCTTCAAAAAACTACAATAGATACAGGGAAAAGGAAATACATTGTTGGAATCCTGGTAACATGTTTAGTGCGCGAAAATGTATAAAAAAAAAAAAAAAAAAAAAAAAAAAATTAAAAAAAATCAAATCTCAAAAAACTTAAATAAATACAGCGAAAAGGAAAATTAAAAAAAAAAACCAACCATTTTTGGAATCCTTGTAAAATTTTAGTTAGCGAAATGTAAAAAAAAAATAAATAATAAATAAATAAATAAATAAATAAAATAAATATTGACTATTTTTTTTAGGAGCAGGGGACATAGTATATATATATATTATTTGTAAAGGTATTACACGGCAATGTAGGGGGCTCGAGCCGACGAGGAACACAGGGGGGACGTTTTCCATACCCCGTAGGAGGGGCGGAAAGGAACCCCCCGCGATACCCAAATTACCAAAGAGCGGGGGGTTCCGGGCGACCCTCCCCGGAGTGGCGGGAAATTAGTTCCTACCCCGTAGTTCCCCCGGAAGGCCTCGAGAGACCCGACTCCTGCCATCGGTGCGGTATATACCCTTGGGTATTCTTTAGTTAAAAAAAAAAAGCAAAATTTATTAGAAAGTCTATTTATTTTAACGAGTAACCAATAAAAGGTCTCTAAATAGGCTCTCTAATCATATTACTATAATTATTAACAATAATTTTTATTTTTTTTTATTTTTATTTTATATTATTTTACATTTCCTGGTGTATTTAATTTTACCGGATCACCAAAAATTGTATTCTTTTCGCTGTAGCTATTGTAGTTTTGAGATTATAATTTTTTTTTTTTTTTTTTTTTTTTTACATTTTCCGCATTTAAAATTATACCAGGATCCAACAATGTTATTCCTATTTCCTTGGTATCTATTGAATAGTTTTCGAAATATGAGTTGTAGTTTTAAACCAATTTATCACCATATAAATATATATATATTATATATATATATAAAATTAATATATATAATAATATATATATATATATATATAATACATAATATAGTATATAATATATAATATATATATATTAATATATTATATATATATATGGGCATTTCCTCCATAGGTGCTAGGTGTGCGCCGCACACCCTAATTTAAGCCTAATTTAGTTTTTTTTTTAATTACACTTTAGAAAATATAAGGGAATATCTGTTCAAATGAAGATGGTTTAGTACACAATATTCATAAAAATATTAAAAAATTAAATGCTCTTAAACTTCCAAATAGCTTATTTTATACAGTAATTACCGTATCAAAAAGGAAGCTTTTCATGTGCGCTAAAAATTTGAACTCCCTATATCTCGTTCCGTCCTGTTATTTCACGCTCTCTCAAAAAGCTCTCGTTTTCTATTCTTCACATACTTTAAATTTGTGCGCTTAAAGTATCGCACATGGATTTTTGAGCGGAACAGGACTTTTTTTAATTTACTATTTTATGTGGTTTTATAGATATATATATATATATATTATATATATATATAATATAGTATATAATATATTATAAATATATATAATATATATATATATATATATAATATAATATATATAATATTATAATTATATAAATTATATAGTATTATAG
>JABUQX010006462.1:0-50000 GCA_015478945.1 Trachelipus rathkii | reverse complement strand
GCGCACCACTAAAAAAAGATTTGGAACCACTGCTCTATAGTTTAGAAAATATGTAGCTGTGAAAGGGATTACGATAGCAGCAACCATTGGAATAGTTTGGTTATTTGGGCACAATAAATCATGGTAGTTTGGCTAAGAGTGTGTTCAATAAATCATGGTAGTTTGGCTAAGAGTGTGTTTAGAATTGGTATAGACACGCAACTCTGCTATATAAGGAAGGGTACTGCCCCGAAAAGTTATTCTAAATTCCATTATATTCCCTCAAAAATGTTTTGAGCTTTTATTATTATTATTATTATTATTATTATTATTATTATTATTATTATTATTATTATTATTATTATTATTATTATTATTATTATTATTATTTAATTATTATTATTATTATTATTATTATTATTATTTTATTATTATTATTATTATTATTATTATTATTATTATTATTATTATTATTATTATTATTATTATTATTATTATTATTATTATTATTATTATTATTATTATTATTATTATAATAAACGCAAAAACCCACCATGTTTCTCGCGTTATTTCAAATTTTAAAAACATGCCACACAATATTATGCTCTATTTTAGTTATAAACGCATAACATATTAATATTACGTGTTTAAAATGTAAATAACGCTAAATTCGATTTGAGCTATTTTTTGCGACAATTACATAATAGTGACGATTGATCAAATAAACGTATAAAACTTTTTAGAATATTATGACTATAATATATATATTATATACTACTATACCTATATATATAAATATAATATATTAACATATACATAAAATATACAACTATAATACAAGCACGTATATAAATACCATAATAATAAATATATATCATATAATATAATTACCTATATAATATAATATAACATATATAATAATATAATACTAAAATAAACTATACTATATATATAAATCAATATATATATACATATATATATATAATATACTATATCAATATATATCATATATATAAATATATGATTATATATAATATATATACTATATATATAAAAATACTATACATATATTAAAACTTAAACCTATATAACTATACTACTATATATATATATAAACTATATAATATATTATATAACTATATATATATATATATATATATATATATATATGCTAAGGTAATTTAGGTGGCCCTCTCTCCGATCGAAGGGGAGTGGGGGAGGGTATTGAGAGAATGGAGAGAGTAGCGTAATTCCCCCCTTTTTCTCTTTCTTTAACCCCTTTCCAATTTTGTATCGAAGAAAATGTAAACAACCTCATTTAGTTCTTGTTTTCAATTTATTTTTATACAAGTACGATTGGCTCGTTTGATTGAGAACAAAGAACGGCAATAGATTTTTGCCGCTTTGCAAAAAAAAAAATAAAAAAAAAAATAAAAAAATAAAAAAATAAAAAAATAAAAAAATAGAAAAATAAAATTTAGATATCTCGAAGCTGTGCTTTCAAGATAAGTTTTGGCATTTCCTAATTAGTTGTTTATATTTTTAGGTTTGAAGATCCACCACTGTCCCCTTATGCTTTACAAATACGTACATATAATATACTTACATGTATGTACTAAACATACGCGCGCATTTTCTAAAGGTTCCTTAAAGATAGAAGGAGGATTAAAGCAACCGTAGAATAAAAAAAAAATAGATAGTAAGTTGTCTTATGATTTCTTCAATGAATGAAATTGAAAAGAATGCAATTTTATTTCTCGTTACTTTAATGTTGACTAAATAAAGGGGCGCTTATGGTTTTTCAAAGCAACTCGTGTGTAAAAAAAAATAAAGTGTTCTCTACTTACATGGGTTCTTCTCAGGTACACATTACAAAATACTTACAGGAAACCGTCTCAAAGGTATAATGATATGCATATTATATTTATACAATTGAAAAATTGATTAATTAAGATATACATAAATTCAAATGATTAATACATAATAAAACAATTTCTTTCTTAAAAGAAAAGAGAGAAACAAAAGCACAATGCACTAAATAAGATACACTGTTATGATGAGACGTGATGCCAAACCTAATAATAATGAGTTGTACTTGCAACTGGTTGGAGTGAAACAAGAATGTCCCATGGTTCTCTGGTTTCAGCTACCAGTGTTGCAATTTTTTGGTCACAAGGTGCAAAACATTCCTCAATAATGATTTCAGTCTACTGAGACGTGACAAATGGTTTTAGTAAAGTAAACAATTTCCGATTGGACCTTGGTTGCAATCGAGGTATTAACGTATAAAATTCTAGTTGTAAGGGGACGGCATTCCGACTGCTGAAGAACTATTACCCCTCTCCCGTTTTGAAACAAAAGAAGAAATCCTTCTAATTATAGTTCATCGATAATAATAATAATAATAATAATAATAATAATAATAATAATAATAATAATAATAATAATAATAATAATAATAATAATAATAATAATAATAAAGTTGGGATAATTAAGATCGTTGACATTAAACTCCCACAAAAGAGAAGGGAAAAAAATTGTTTGATGACTATGTTTATAGTACTGAAATAAATGAGAAAATGGACGAAGCCTCCATTCTTCTAGGAGATGTAGGACAAAAAAATTTCACTTATTCAAGTGTATATGTACCCTTATAATTAACGAAATTTCAGTCGCGCTTGAAGGACGTTCTAAATTCACAAATGATGAACAGCATATAGGGCACTGGATACTCCGTTTTCCGCGTGCTAATCTAACCCTTTCAGCTGTTTTGATAGGAGACAGCCAAATACGACATCCGGAAATAATATATTTAAATATCACTCAACCATCGTAAGAAAAAATGAAGGAAAGGAAAAAACCCTATTTATCTACCACCCTCGGCAACTAAGGCTTATATTCACCTCTGTGAAGGTAGTCACCCGTCCCACTACACCAGACAGTAATTTTGATGCAATGGACCGGGCAAAGTAAACAAATACCCTTTTGGAAGAGATCGTGGACCCTGTGAACGCCAAAGACACACATACTCCATGATTCCCCGGAAGTAACGTGATGATTAAGTACTATAAAAAAAAGGTCACCTTTTCACTTCCGGGAATGTATAAAAGAGGATGTCACCTTTTAAAGTCCCGGGAATTTCCCCATCTGTCGTAACGTCGCATAGTACACCCCATTCAACTGCCCAGGGAGAGTGAATAACAAGAGGGGCTCCTATAGGATAATTCAATTCCTAAAAGGGAATATGTCTAGGAAAATTTAGTTCCTAAAATGGAAGATTATGAAAAAAAAGGAATGTCCTACAATTGCCCTGAAAGGTTTGCAGTCCTCAGCGGGCTTAAAAAAATAGGTTTGTACCCAGTTTAAAGCAAATGTTATCCAACTTTTCCAGAGCACAAGGAAGCCAAGATAAAACTTCTACAGTTGTGTTTAAGCATCACAAGATAAAAGACTACTGCAAAGTGTACTTAATGTCTAATTGTAGAACATTTTATGTGTTATGTCAAAAGACAAAATTATATATTTTTTGACCATTCTTCGTCTGAAAGAATAGCGTTAATGCGTGTTATCTCACTAAAATTTGAGCTTGACGTGTAGTTCTCTTCGGTTGGGAACCCAATATCGAGGTAGATTCCTCTGAATAGGACGCGTTATCTAAATAAAAAATATTAGAATGAATTTCCAACGGATATAGATCCATTATAGCTTGAGTGATCTCCCCATTTTTCGCATTTAATGATACTGACCAGATATGTTCCACGATTGTTTAAGTTAAGTAAGTAGTCTTTATTCCAAGCAAACTGGAATTTGGAAATATGCCTAATTACATACCAATACCTTTTATTTGATTTGGCCGGATCCCGGTAAGTAGTATCCAATTTTAAAAGCTCTTCCGGAATAGGAAGTGTTAAGTTTATATCCCACGATTAGGTGGGAGGAAGTGAGAGACTCCTCACAATGGAGTTCGTCTCTCACAATTGTGAGGAGTCTGCAGTTAAGAACTAGTTCGACCTCAGCAAGAACTGTGTAAAACTCTCATTGTATGTGACTTAGGCAGTTTTTAAGATTCTCATGAGGTGAGTTTTGGTTAACCCGATTAAGCGCTCAAAGAACCCACCGCAGTGGCTACTACGAGCGGGGTTAAACTTCCAAATAATATAATGTTGGATAAAAAAAAAAATCTCTAACCTATGGTAACGTACGCAAATGCTAAATATGCTGCTTGAAAATAAGTCGCGTTGTCTGAGCATATTATAGGAGTGCCACGTCTACAATATGCTTGCATGTATACGTTCATATATATATATATAATATATATAGTCTTCCACAAAGGTGATTTGTCGGCAGTTAAGAACTAGTTCGACTCAGCAAGAACTGTGTATAAACTCATCATTGTATGTGAAGTTAGGCAGTTTAAGACAGTCATAGACGATTACACAGTTTTAGGTTACCCATTAGAGCGCATCAAAAACCCACTCTGAGTGGCTACTACGGAGCGAGCGTATGATAACATTCCAAAATAACTATAATTTTGGAGTAAAAAATTAAAAAACTCTAACCTACTGGTTAAAATAAACGTACGCAATGCTAAAATATGCTGTTGAAAATTTAAGGTGCGCGTTGTCTTTGAGCATATTATATTAGGAGGTGCCGCACGTCTACAATATGCTTGTCATGTATAGATATCCTATAGTATAATAAATTAATGAAATTATATAATGATTGCTCAATATGAATTTTAATATGTTAAAATACTGGATATATTATATTTATTATAATTTAATATTAAATAATTAATATAGGTATTAATAATATATAAAATATTAAATATATATATATATATATTTAATATAATAAATATATATATATTATATATATATATAATATAATAATAAATATACTTATAATATATATAATATAAATATATATATAATATATATATATAATATATAATATATATAATTAAATATATAATTATAATATATATAATATATATATTATATATATATATATAATTAATATATATAATTATATTATAGATAATATATTAATAAAACTATATTATTAATATATAATTATATATATAAATAATGGCATACTTTACATTAAATAAGTCTATTAAGATATAATATATATATATATATGAATATTTATATAAGGTATAATAAAAATATTCATCAATATCTCTCAACTAGTATAAAATACTATATTATACGAATTATGATATATACGAGGTCATATACTATATATATCCAGTATAGATTGTATATTATACTATCAAACTAGCTATATGGTGGGCAGAATGTGAGAATTACACCTAACAGATTCGAATAAGAGGGAGTACATATGAGGCGATACAATACCTCAGGCAGTGCAGATTAAGTGCAAGTCCTTGGTATTAAGAGAGAGTTGTATTAGAAAGCTAGATAAAGGTAAATGTATAGATTATCAACTGTATTCTATATATAATAATATATAATATAATATAGTCGGTGGTACTCTATGTACGAGTACTAATATCGAATATGAATGACGTGATACGTAGGCCTCATACTGGCCTAGCGTAACATCTGAGGGTTATCAAAATGTAGTATAAATCAGACGGTATAATAAAGAAGAATTACGATAGCAGATTAGTTTTTAATGCGTAAAGCGCACAATTGGCCCCAGATTACTCTGGCTGCTCTGTGTGTAAAAGAATTCTCGCACACACGGGGACAAGGTAGTAGCAAGACAGGTGTAATGCGAAATCCTCTGTAATCTCTTTCTTCAATATTTATTTATAATATACTATAATAATAAATAAATAATACTTAGAAACAATTAATAATAATGTTCCATACCTCTCATAAAATTCAAAAAAATAATAAAAAAAAACTATATAATCATTTAATAATTTATTTTATACTATTTTATTTGTTATATTTACATATTTATTAGTTATTCATTTAAGAATATATTAATTAAAATTAATTAATTAATCAAATAAATAATAATATATAATAATAATATAATCAATAATAATCATAATAATAACTAATAATATAGTAATAATAAAAATAATAATAATAATAATAATAATAATAATCATCATTGTTATTATTATTTATTATTAACCTAAAGAAAAAAATTAATATAGTTTTATCATAATGAGTAATTATTATTATTATTTAGTAATATATAATTATTATTCCTTATTTATATTATGTATTATTATTAATTATTATTCTCAATAGTATTTAGTTATTCCATTTATTTATTATTAATCTATCTATTTAATTATATTATATACATATGTATGTTTATATTTTTTCATCAAAAGTTTGGGGTCACTTAGTTCACTTATTAATAGCGTACTACTCACCTCCCTACATTGCTTCCTTATGAGGAGGACTCATTACTAATTGGTTTACACGCCCACCTCCCCCTGCTCTTTCTACCTCTGGAGATCATCATCAAAGGTGTTTTAAGAGTTTGCTGTAATTATTTATTTATTTTCTTAAATTTATTTATTTATTTATTTGTTGTGTTGTTGTTTTTTTTGTTGTTGTTTTGTGTTGTTGTTATTGCTACTTATACTTCCGGTTATAAGTTTAAATCATCGTTTTAACTTTTTAATTATATATATTAATATATATATATATATAACTCTACCCTACTACCTATACTATTTTATACACTATATACTAGTATATTAACCATCATAATATATAAATTTAAAATATAGTATATACCTACTTATATTATTACTTAATATATAATATACATATATAATAATACTCGGTATATAATAGATGTTATGGCTCACTATATTAGCTTCAGATAATATAGTAATATATTGTGTGTGTGTGTAGAGTATTGATATTTTTTTAATGTTTGTACATTGTACATATATATATTCTAGTACACGAGTATGCGAACGTTTGAAGTTTATTTGAATGTGTATTTAACTTTTTCTGTGTATATTCATGTAGTTAAGCGTTATTATATGTATGTTATGTACTTGGTACAGATGTTATATATTCTAGCAACACGAGTATTGACGAGTTTTAGAAAAGTTTATTTTGACTGTTTGTAATACTTTTATGTTTGTGTATATTACAATGTTTATTCAGTATTTATGTATTAAACCGTTTGCACTACACTATTAATATATATATTCATCACACACGCTTTCCAGTGGCCGGGCATATATATGATGAATAATTTACTATATTTTATGCCATGTAATTTGCCTGATCATTTTTGAATTTATGATGCTAAGGAAAAGTTGAAGACAAGTTTAACCTATATAATTAATATATATATAATATAATATATATATATAATATATATAATAATATATATATATAATATATATAATATTATAATTATATACATATATAATCATATATATTATATAAATAGAGAGAATGATATATAATATAAGAATGATAATATGATAAATATAATATAGTTAAAATTAAATTAGTAGATGAAGGTGAAGAATATACTATATATATATATATAATAAAAACTATATGGATGAAACGTTAAGATCCTCGACTAGCGGGAGAGTCTCTATATCGCTACGTTTCATCGAAACTATCGTATTTTACCTGACTCTAACTTTTTTAATTAATGAAATATATAATAAATCAAAGAAGATATAATAGTAGGTAACGTAATAAAAGAATCGCCCAATGAATATTTTATTCATTCGTGAATTATTTAGATAAATTATTTGGTTAAAAAAAGAAATTAAATATTCTATATTTATTTTACTCTATCTTTGGGAAGTGTTATTAATTCCAATCAATTATTCCCGGAGTGTCATCATTTTTAAGTCAAAGTACTATTCATATTAAAATTATAATTTCAGAACGAATGATTAGGATTGTTGAAATACTAAGTGAAGAAAAATAGTGAGTAATGGAGATTTACATTCAACTACATAGCTATCTCTTACTAATGGCATAATAATTAAATGTATCAGTAATCTTTTATAAGAATTATTTTAAATATAATATATGAAATAATAATAATTAAATAATAGTTATAAATAATAATAATAATAAATATAAATATATGACAAATTTATTATATCAATAAAATATTTTAACTTAATGAATTAACTAATGCATATATTATAATATAATACAATTTTTAAATTTTACTTTTATACTAATTGCTAACTATTAATTATAACTACCTAACTCACTACTAATACACTTAAAATACTAACTCAATAATAGATATAATAATAAGAATTACAATAATAATAATTGATAATAAATCAATATATAATAAATCAAATAATAATAAATAATAATAATAATAATAATAATAATAATAATAAATCTAATAAAAGACTAGTAGTTCATATGCAATATTTAAAAATACTTGTTTGATAGGTATATCAATACTTTGGGTATTATTTAAACAAGTTTTTTTTTTTTTTTTAATCTTTATATATCCAGCTGTTTATGATTTATTTCACTCTATCTACACACGTTTATCCGTTAATGTAATAAAACGTATTGGGTAAACGATGAATATAGGAATATAAGGGATCTGAATGAAGTGGAAACACTAAAGACACATTTCATTACGATTTTTTTTATGATTTTTTAATTCAGGTTTTATGATTTTGAATGGATTAATGATTTTTTTATCTACTTGATCTTGAGACCTAGGGCAATGTTTCTAAAAGTATAAATTTAATATAAATAAGCCCTTGTCCACATTTGCCACATCCCGAGTTCTGTTTCTGTATCAGAAGCATCGCCTACAAAATAGATTAAACGAGCGCTGCTTTGGATATTTCTCTTTTCATATTTCTATCCAGAATCTAAAGTCTATTATTTCGGAAACTCTTAACATACGTCTATTGTTTTTGTTTTTTTTTATCGTATAAAGAAGTAGCTCTTTCAATGGCAATGCGATATATATATGAACGATATCGATATTCCAAGAGGAAATATCAGTAGGGCGTGGAAGTTGTACGATTCTTTCCGAGCAAAATTTAATAGTATACGGCATTCTTCGGAAAAAATGCTTCCTCTAAGATTTAAGTGTGAAGTGAAGAGTTTAAACGTTAGCAAAATCTTAATTATTCTTCAAAAGGATGCTTCCTAGATACAGTGAAGTGAGAGTAAATTAGCAAAAATGTGTAATTTTAATGAATACAGTGATGTGACACCTCGACTGCGTCTGGTGTGTTACAAATTTGGGCACCTAATCTGACATACAATCTAATCTTCTAAAGAAGTTCACGAATTTCAAATTTAATTTCAATACTCCTTGGCATCTGTAATCATTTGGAATTCAATATACTGTACTTAATTATATACTGTTGCGATAAGGAGTTATTTACTTACTTAATTGTAATTATGTGTGTAATATTACTTCCACCCATATGAACCTAATTGTTTTATTTTTTGCCCTTCCTTGAAAAGGGCCCAGCCCGTGGATGTTGGTTTGACTAAAAAAAAAAAAAAAAAAAAAAAAACACCTCTTCGAAAATATATATTAATAATATTTATAGATATATTAATATATATATATATATAGTAGTATATATAATATAAATATATATATATATTATATATATATTATAAAAATAGTATAATATATATAGTATATATTATATATATATTATATTATATTATATATAAATATTATATATATATATATATATATATTATAATATATAAATATATATTATCATATATAAATATATAAAATATATATATATATATATTATAACTAAGATTAGGTATATATATATATATATAATTATATATTATTATATTTATTATCATATTATAATTATAAATTACTATATATTACTATATATATATTATATAGATATTATATATATAGTATAATATGTTATATAATAATATATAGTATATAATATATATATATTATATATATATATAAATACAGACGGTGGGTCTCGTTACTCAAAAAGTAGTTTCCGTTATCGCCACTTCCGGAGTATACTCGGAAAAGGATTCTCGTGAATCTGATCTGTGGTCTTGAAATGATGAAGTATATGTAACGAAGTCTCGCTGTGTACGCTCTCTGTGATCTTTTAGGGCGTTTTGACTTTATTGCATTTAGTGTACGGCGATTCTTAGGTAATTTATTGGTTTGGGTATATTAATTTTGTTATTCTATGTAGTGCATGTGATTGAGGGAGTATGAATATGACCTATTGTAGAGACCCTATCGTTAATCTTAAGAAGTCTATCCTCTGCTGTGTATCATGTCCATACTAACAATTTTGATGTCACCAGCCACCTTCCTGCCATTCACAACTTTCCTACTACACTCTTGCGGATGCGATCGTTAATTCCTCTTTCAGTTCCAACGTAGTGAGTATCTAAAATATTTATAACTTCAGAACACTTGTTTTGCAAGGGGCGTGTGTGCTCACCATTATCTTAAGTACATAATACTTCATCATACCTTAGAGACTGTTTCACTTTGTACATCACAACCGTATAAGCCGTTTGTACGTGGTCGTTACTACGTTTGACCTGTCTAACAATTCTACCTCTTTTAATACCACTCGTCTCGCCTAAGATGCTCTACTTACCAAATCTTTACTTCAAAAATCGTGCTCGCTCTTAAGATTATCTCACACATACAAAATCTTCAAATCGATTCGCTCATAATATATGTTAAGAGGTACCCTCATTCTCTTCGTTCATTTCTCCTATCATGTCTAATACATCATTCCCCTGCCCAACCCCCACCTCTAATGTGCTCTGTCAAGTGGTAGATAGCTGCGTGGCACATCCCATATGTAGTGTTGTGAGCGAGATATATTGAATAAGACTCGCGATGGGGTGGGTAGTAGTAGTATTATTTGTGTGACATCCCCTTGCCTCTCTCCGGATTATATTATAAGTGCTCAGATCACTTTCAACTGCCATGTATATTGCGTTGACACTCTTCTTCTGCGTCACTGATTCTTCATAGGGTTATCTGTATTTTGTATCTATTCTATAAAGCTTATCCAGCTCAACACCATTTAATATCTCTCGAGATAAGAGCACCTGCCTATAGATGTTTCCTTTAAGTGTCATATCATTAATGCTCATGTTTGCAATGTTCCATAACATAAACTATAATATAAGATGGATGTCTGTTTTTCATTCGTCGATTTTTCAAATTGTATGTGCTGATATATGTATAGTATGATGTCCACACAGAAGTCCTTCTACCAGCTGCTAAAACGGAATTCTGGTGTTGCTTGCCCACAAATCAGATGCTCTCGTAGTAGATTGCGACTCCAGATGCTGTTCGTGGTGCTAACACAAAACTATACATTATTGATATTCTTTCTGTTATGTTGTTATTGTTTAAACTGTAATCGTCGTCTGTTTATAATTTCCTACAGTTACCCTTATCTCCCTATCTCTCTGATATTAAATCTTAACTTAGTTTAGCTGCTACTCCTAACTCAGCTGCTAGTTATATCTTGTAGCACCCTTCTCATATAATAATAAGCTTATGCTATACCAAGCATTATACTCCTCAAAATGCACAATCTCAACTCACCACCCTTATTAAACTTACGACCTACGTTCACTGACTTCATCTGTGCACCTGTATAATTTTACATCTTATATTCGTCCGTGCAATTAGCACACCGTTTAAGCGATCATCTTGCAATCTACTTTACTCGCCTTACTGATAAATTAACCTCCTGCCAGCTTTATAGTGACGCCATTCCCATAAAAATTTAACTAATGTTCGTATGTGAAGTGCTTTCTCAGTCTCTCAGAATCTCTACACACACACTTCAGAAACTATATATATTACTCTTGCTCAATCTATGTGACTGCCGTCTCTTAAGCTTACTAAAGTTTAGTGCAGATATCATTTCGAGAGAGGTGTGTGCTCGAATCCAACACTCTAGGTCGGAGCGAGTTCGATTTATCAGTTACGATAGAGCACAGGTCCCGTAGTGAGGGGTATTCTATGAACTAGATTTCCTGTAGGTATAGTATCATTTATTATATATGAGTGTATGTGAGTGTGAGGGATAGTGTTAGTAGTATGTTAGTAGTTATAGTAAGTGTGAGTAGGGTAAGGTATGTGAGTAGTGATGAGTAGTAGAGTGGTGTAAGTATATAGTAAGTTAGTAGGGGTAGGTGAGGTGTGAGGAGTTATATATGTGATGTGTGTATATGTATTTGTATGTGTGTATGTATATATTATTAGTCTATTATTATTAGTATATGTTAGCTCATATTATAAGTATAGTATGATGATATTAATTTATAATCAAAGGGTAAGGGTTAATGGGGTAGTGATAGTAGTATATCTTAATAATTTGTGAAATAAAATCTATATAAGTTATGTTTTGATGTAGATGAGAATATTAAACTTATTATATAGTAAGTTATCTGTATATATATGATCATCATAATTAATGGCGAATTGTAGTGGGTAGTGGAATATTGATGTTGATTTGGTGATCTTGTATTAAGAAAGTAGGAAGTTTATATATTAAAGGTTTGTATATGGTTATTTGATATTAGTCTATAGCTACTATACCCATAAATTCATGGGAAATAGTCACTATGTTATATAAGTTATGTAGCACCTTGGTGTGAGTATGTATTATGATAATATAATATGTAATATATGATTAATATATTATTAAAATGTATATAATATGATTAATTAATAAGATAATTTTACGTAACTATTACTCTCATTAACATTTCTCTTTAAAATTAATATTAATTATTATATATTATAAGTAAATATACTCGAGTGAGAGTTAGTTATATTTAGTTAATTTTTTCATTTGTATGTGTATTAAGTAGTGTGTTGGATTATGGAAAGTATATGCTGAGTATCATGTTATAGGTATTTCAGAATGGATTATGATTTCTAAGTGAAATGGGTGGTTGTTAGTCATTTGTGTGGTGAAGAACAAGTGTGGGTTTGAGGAGTTTGTGTGTGTGGCAGAGATGTGTGTGAGAGAGATGGAGAGTGAGAGAGAGAGAATTGTAAAATAGATAGAGTGAGAGTGATAGAAAAATAGAGGGATTGAAACATAGATAGTGTGAGACATAAATAGAAACAAAGATGGAGAAAGAGACTGAAAAAGAGAAGAGGAGCGTCTTATCCTTACGTCTAAATAATAGAGTAGTGTGTGTACGGGTGATTGTAGGTGAGTGTGAGATACGAGTCGTTTGTGTGTGTGTGATATATTTATGGTTTGAGTTATTGAGTGGTGTGTAGTGTGAGTGGTAAATTTCACAGAAGTCATGTGTTTATTAGCTTATACTTGATAAGCATTAGGTTGAGTGAGTGGTCTTAGTGTGTAGTGTTATTAGGTTGAGTTGAGTAGTGAGATGATGAGACTCATGGTGTAGTAGTTGTGTGGTGTGTGTGTGAGTGATTGAGATAGTGTGAGTAGTGTGGTGTGAGTGGTGTAGTGGTGTGTGATGAGAGTGTGGTTAGGATAGGTAATATATGAGCTTGTATAGATTAGATGTGAGTATGATAGTGGAGTGAGTGGGGGGCTGCAGAGTGAATGTGTTGGGTGACTGATGGAGTATGATATTATGGTGTGCTGGTGGTGAGTTGGTTTTTTTTATGGGTTATGGGTGTTATATTAGGTTTAGTAGTGTTTTTGGTAGTGAGTTATGGTGAGTGTAGTGTAGGTGAGTGGGTTTTATAGTGGTAGTTTATGGTGATGATGGATATATTGCGTTTTGGAATGATGGTGTGAGGTGAGGGATTGCTAGAGGGAGTGTGATGCGGGTGTGTGGTGTGTGTGCGTGTTTTGTTGTAGTGAGTGTGTGGGTGATGATGTGTGTCTGTCTGTGTGAGTTTTATTTAGTTTTGAGTGTGGGTGAATGTTGTAGTCGCTGTGTGTGTGGGTGTGGTAGTGGGGTGAGAGTTGGTTGAGGAGGGACGAGAGGTGGTGTGTGTGTGTGTGTGTGTGAGTCTAGTGTGTGTGAGTGTGGTGTGGTGAGGTGAATGTGGATGAATTGTGGGTGTGGGTGTGGTCGGTGTGTGGTGTGTGTGTGGGTGTTGTGGTGTGGTGAATGTGTGTGTGGAGTGGAGAGGAATATGAGAGATGTAGGAAGGAGTGGTGGTGGTGATGTTGGTGTGGGAGAAATTTGTTCTGATGATGTAGTTTCTGTGGAGTGATGTGGTGGTTGATGGTGTGTGTTGTGTTGATGGTGGTTGTTGTTGTGTTGTGTGTGGTGGGTACGAGGTAGTGAGCGTGATGGTTGTGGGGGTGATTTGGAGGAGAGGTAGGATGTGTGAAGGTGTCGAAGTGTTGGTGTGGGAGAAGTGCAGATGTTGAGTGTGTGGGTGAGGTGTGAGAGAGGGAGGTGAAGGATGAGAGTGAGTGGTGAGTGTGGGTAGAGGAGGGTGTGTGGGGTGTGAGGAGGAGGGTGGTGTGAGTAACAAGTGAGTGGTAGTCTGTGTGTTGTGAATGTTTTGGGTGAGGTGTGAAAGGAGTGTGAGGGAGGGTGAGTGTGCGGGGTGTGGAGTGTGGGAGGGGAGGTATGGGGGTGTGTGCTGAGTGTGGGGGAGCTGAGCGGGGCTGGTGAGGAGAGTCTGTGGTCTTGTGGGGAATTTGGTCGTAAGGTAGGATGTGAGTGTGGTGTGTGGTGTGTTGTGTGAGTTTGTGTGGGTGTGTGTGATTTGTGGGTAGTTTGTAGTAGTGATAGGTCTGCAGGCTGCGGATTTTTAAGGTAGTAGAAGAATGGGCTGTGTGTGCTGTGGTGTGTCGTTGTGTGGTGTTGTGTGCCTGGTGTGAATTGTGTTTTGTTCGGGGTGTGTGGGGGAGGGGTGTGTTACGGGGTGGGCCATGATGGCCGTGTGTGGATCGTAGCTTGGTGTGTGTATAGTGTGTGTGGTGTGTGTTGTGTATCTGTATGTGCTCTGAGACGTTGATTCGGCTCTTACAATTTGTTAGTGGCTCGCATGTGGTGTGGTCCGATCCTTGTGGTGAGTGTAAGGCTCATGCATGATGTATACGATTTTGAGAGACCGGAAAGAAATCGGGGTGAGTGGTGTGGTTGTTGTGTTTGGATAGCACGTGGTAGTGGTGTTGTACTTGCTTTTTTGCTGCGTTACGAGTACGGGACTTAGATTATGGTATGTTTGGTGAGTGGTGACCGTGTTTCTTTGTGTGGTGTGTGTGATTTCTTCTACTGTTGTGTTTCCTGAATGGCATTGGTGTTGTTGTGTGTGTGGAGTGTGTGTGTCGGGTTGCACTTACTCCAATCTTTGGGAAACTAAAAGGCGAGGAGTCGTAGAAGAAGATGAAATGAGTGATATGTGGTGTGTGTGTGTGTGTGTGTGTGTGTGTGTGGTGTGTGTGGTGTGTGATGTGTGTGTGTATGATTGCTGTGTGTATATACTAATTATAAGTGTATGTATAACTGTAATATAGTTGTATAACTTAGGAGTGGAGTGTATTGTGTGTGGTGTTGTGTGTGAGTGTGGGTGGTACACTACTGTGAGGTTGGTGCTGCGGGTGGGGGAGGTGATTGTATGCGTTGGACGCATTGGTCGGTGTATAAATTGCAAGGTTATGTGTGTGGTGTGTGTGGTGCTGTGTGTTGGTGTGTGGGTGTTGTCGAGTTGAGGGTGGTTCGATGTGTGGTTGTGTGTGTGTGTTGTGGAGTGTTTTGTTGTATTGCTGATAGTGATGCGTAGTTGTGTGTGAATTATGTCGTAGTGGTTAGGTGGTTAGGGGGTGGTGGTGTGGGTTGTGCGGCTTGATCGTTTGGTTGAGTGCTGTGACTTAAGGTGTGTGTGGTGGATGGCTGTGGGATGGTGGTGTGGTGTGTGGTGGTGGTGTGTGTGTAGTGAGTGTGTGGTGGTGTTGTGAGTGTCTGTTGTGGTGTGTGGTGTGTGTGTGTTTGTGTTGTGTGTGTGTATGGTGTTGGCGCTGCCGCCAAGCGATATGGCTGATTGTCTGGTGGTGGTTCCATTGTGTGGTGTGTGGTGTGTGTGTGTGTAGTGTATAGTGTGTGTGTGTATTGTGTGTGTTAGACGAGCAACGTGTGGTGTGTGGTGGTGCTGAGTGTGTGTGTGTGGATGTGTGTTTATTGTCTGTTATGGTTTATGTAATAGTGTAAGTTTCGCTCGGTGGTGTGTGTAGAATATAAAGTGTAGATTGTATTCTGTCATCTTTGTAGGTGAGTGTGTGATTATGTGTGGAGTGGTATAACATTTTTGGGGATAAATTGGTGGTTGTGTGGGTTTGCTTAAGACTCGATGAGAAGGCTGTGTGATAACTCGTCCCACGAGTGTGTGTGTGTGGTGTGTGTGTGCTGTGTGTGTTGTGTGTGTGTGTGTGTGTGGTGTGTGCTGTGAGTGGTTGTTGTGTGTTGGTGGTGTGTGTTTGGTGTGGTGTGTTTTGTGGTGTTGTTGTGTGATGGTGTGTGTGGGTGATTTTGAGTGGTGTGGTGTTGTGTTGTGTGGTGGTGTGGTGGTTGTGGGTTGTGTGTGCGTCTGGGTGTTAGGTTGGTATTTAAACAGTGAATATTTTAATGACCAGGATGTGTGTGTGTGTGTGTGTATTGTTGTGTGTTGTGTGTTGGGTGTTGGATGCTGCAGATCGTCGTGTGTGTGGTGTGTGTGTGTGTGTGTGCTTGATGTGTGTGTGTGTGTGTGTTGTGTGTGTGTGTATTTGATCTTTATGTTGGTTAGATGTTGGGATGATTGTAATGTAGAATTCTCTATATGGTAATGGTTATTGTAAATTAAAAATACAGCAACTTGACTGGTATAATATTTCTGCTCGCGAAGCTATGTATTTTGTGATTGTGCATGACATGTGTTGTAGTTGATTGTGTGTGTATTAGTGTGCTGTCGCGTTGTTACATTCAAGGACTACTCACTGGTGTGTTGTGTCAGTATGCTCTGTGATGTCGCTCAATAGAAGGTAACAATGCGGGCAATGGTAATCATTTTAATATGTTACATATGGCAACCAATATGAAACCAATTCTTTCCATGTAACTACCTACCTAACATACCGTAAATCCCTAATCTTTGATAGATGCGTTTGTGCTATCTATTGTAAGGACTAACCTAACGTAACTAACGTAACTCCAGTTACCTATATATATATATAATCATAACTAAAAAAATATGTTTTTGTCGTGTGATCTAGTATATATATATAGTGTGTGTTGTGTGTGTGTGTTGATAGATTGATGGATTAAGAAGAATATAGAAGATTAAATGAAAATTCAAGAATAAAAATTAAATTGTAATTAAAATTTATCCACAAATTCTGGTGTATTGTTAGAAATCAGGTATGAAAGCTGGAAGAGAGGAGAGATGAGTAGGAGTGAGAGCAGATGAGAGAGAGAGAGTGTAGATTGTAGATGTATGTGTGTGAGAGTGTGAGTGCGGATGGAGAGAGGAGGAGAGAGAGAGAGAGAGAGAGAGAGTAGAGAGCGAGAGAGAGAGAGGAGAGAGAGAGACTGAGAGAGAGAGAAGAGAGAGCAGAGAGAGAGAGATGAGGCAGAGAGAGACGATAGAGAGAGATAGACTGTATGTTTGAGAGATTGTGTGTGTGTGGAGAGATGAATTGCAAGAATTTCCATCCTTAATGTGTAGTGTGTGTGTGAGACGAGACGGTGTGAGTCATGATGGATTGTGATAGAGTGTGATGTGTGTGTGATGGTGAGTGTGTGTGTGATAGTGGTGATGGTGATAGTGATGGAGAGAGAGAGAGAGAGAGAAGAGAGAGAGAGAGAGGAGTAGATAGAGAGAGATAGAGATTGGAGAGAGAGTGATAGATAGTGGTGGTGTGTGAATGTGATGGAGAGACGGAGTGGATGGGTCGAGTATTGTGTGGTAGACGTGGAGTAGGTGGAGTAGATGATGTTGTGATATGTGTGTGTGTGCTGTGTGTGTGTGTGCTGTGTGTGTTGTGTGTTGTGTGGTAGTGTGTGATGTTTTTTGTGTGTGTGCTGTGGATCGAGTGTGTGTGTGTGCGGTTGTGTGTAAGTGTGTGTGTGTGTGTGGTAAAGATTATGTGTGTGTGAGGTGTGTGTTGGTGTTTGTTGCTGTGTTGGTTGTTGTTCGTGTTGTAATATGTTGGTAGGGTGTGTGTTGTTGTGGTTGTGTTGATGTGTGTGTGTGTGTGTGTGGTGTGTGTGTGTGTTGTGTGTGATTGTGGTTCTGTGTGTGTGTGGTGTGCGAACGGACAGATGAGGATCGGGATTGTGTGTGGTACGTTTATGGTGTTGTGTGTTGTTGTGGGCGTGTGTTGTGTGTGGGTGTGTGTGTCGTGTGTGTGTGTTGTTGTGTGTTGTGGAGAAGTGTGTGTGTGTGTGTGTGTCGTGTGTATGTTGTGCGTGTGTGTGTGTGTGTGTGTTGTCTGTGGAATGTGTGGTAGTGGTGTGTGTGTGCTGGTGTGTGTGCTGGTGTGTGTGTTGTAGTGTGTGTAGTGTGTGTGTGTGTGTGTGTGTGTGTTGGTCGGATCATAATATGGTGTGTTGTGTGTGTGTGTGTCTGTTGTGTGTATGTGTGTGTGTGTGTGTGCTGGTGTGTGTGTGTGGTTGGATGTTTGTAAGTGCGGTTGCGATCTGGTGGATTGGCTGTCGTGTGTGTGTGTTGTGTATGTGTATGTGTCTGTGTGTGTGTGTGTGATAGGTGTGTGTGTGTGTGTGGCTGTGCTTGATCAATGACGTTTTTGTTAGGAGACTGTGTGTGTGATGGTGTGCTGTGTGTGTGTGTTGTTGGTTGGGATCTTGATGTACGGAGTGTGTGTGCATGTAGTGTGTCGTGTGTGTGTGTGCGAGGTAGTTTGTGCTTGTGTGTGTGTGTGTGGGTAGACCTGAACGGAGTATGTGTGTGCATGTGGTGTGTGTATGTGGTGGATGTGCTGTGAGTGTGGTAGGAGGATGACGCGCGATGAGATAGGAGATGGGAGGAGAGAGAGAAGAGAGAGAGAGGTGGGCAGAATACGTTACTCCGCACGAGAGAGCACGCCGTCCGAGAGAGAGAGAGAGAGAGAGAGAGAAGATGAGACGAGAGAGAGAGAGATGTGAATAGAGTGTAGTGGATGGTAGATATAGAGATAGGAGTGGATGAGAGAGTAGATAGTTGATGTAGAGAGATGGTGTCTTTGCTCGTGTGATATGGGCTTCGTTAGTGTGAGTGATTGTGGAAGGAGCTTCGCATGAATGTTTTTTTAACTCAGTTGACTATATTGCTACCTCGCTCACTCTTACCACTCACACTCCTCGTGTGCTCTCATGTGACTATGTGTATTACTATATAAAAGATACCTTACTCAATCAACCCTGTTTTACTTGCGGCACTATACCCTTAAGCTGTGTGTGAGTGTTGTAGTGATGTTTGTGTGTGCTGCTCTCTCTCTCCTCACTCATCATGCGGGATCCTCTAGTATACACTATAAACCGTTGAGTGAGAGACCTTCATTACTTACTCGCTGAGCTTATAATATAGAAACTCGAAAGCTCTAATATAGCTTGAAGATAATAACAAGCTTATGTTAATAAATGGCTATATTTTCACTCCGCTCTCTCGACTCCTAATACTAGAACTCAATCCGTTGAAAAATAAAAAATGGCGTTAGGTCTTACTGGTTTTCATGATAATGTATGTATACTACTTTTAAACTACAACTTTTGCTGAACTTTTGTGATTTGAGTCTTAGTAATCAATCCTTTTAGATTTAAATCTCATCCTGTTTATTATCTGGCGTCTATGGGGAGATGTAAAGGGAGTTATCGATAACTGCCTTTATTGAATATGACCTGCTGTATTTAAATGTAAAATCGTATTAAGTAATCATTCTGAGTGGCTTAATTAAAGTATATATAGTTAGGCGTATTACAGGGAGATATGGCTACAGTGAGGGTGGACCATGACCCCTACGTAAATTATTAGTATAATATATACGAACAATTTTTCATAAACACTATAAAAATTATTTAGTTAAAAGATATATATATACGTATAATATATATAATACCATAATTTTCTGTTTAACTTAAATATAAATAAGTGCAAAATACTTGTCATTACTACTATAAATTTTAGATGCATTACTTCATAACATCTTAATTAAATAAAACATCTTACTGTGCCCAACCTAAAGATATCGTAGCAAAAAACACACAAAACTCTTTGATAACATTTCGTCTTTATGGAGATAACAAGGCACTGCCATACATCTCAAGCAGTCGTGTATGAAGCTAGACATATAATAATAATCAGCCTAGTGTAAGATGCACTCAGAAAAAAAGAGGGCAACATATGTCGGTATTAAAATATTATCATGTGAGTCTAAGTATTCACTATAGAAGAGTATGAATATGGCTCTTGAGCGAACGTATCTCACAATAGTAATGTTACGGGTATTAAGATTGTGTGCTAAGATTTTTATGTACGATGCATTCTTTAACAATAGTTTGCCTAGTATGTGAATACATACAGAATAAAGTACAGACCCAAAAATTAATCCTACTTAACAACCAGCAGACAACGTTATGTTGAGCTCTATAGCAATATATGGATCAATTTGTAAGGTATAAATAATCATATGCCTATTAGTCGAATATACTCTCTTATAAACCAAACTGGTGAAAAAATGTTCTGTTTACTACGCTTAATGTCAGTTAGCTTTTTAAGCTAACGAATTTTGCAATGTAAAAACTAATCTTCTATAATAATAGAAAATAAATTATCCTAATACATTTCGAATAAAACCATCGTACCAGTTTTAAAGAAGTGCTTTGAAATCTCTTAGAAGATATAAATGATTTGTGTTATATAAAACAAGAAAAAAAAAGGATAAGAACTAATCGAAAATATATAAAGCTATATATATAATATATATATATATATATATATATATATATTATATATATATACCTTAATTAGAAAGATTTAAGTTTAAAGTAGGAATGTAGATTTATTGGATATATTATTAAATATGGTATCACATTCATCAGAGATTCAATACTCAAAATCAGCATAGACGGATAGTTTATCTTTTAGTCACAGTCTACAATTTCAATAATATTTAATCATCTTGTTGACAAATTACTTGGCAAATTATTAACCCGTGTCTACTTGGATTTCACAGCAATAAAGAAAGGCATTATCAATAAATATTATCGATAAAGATGACTGTCTCCCCTAGGAAAACTTCATGATAGAAGCCACTAATCCATGTCTCTCTCGAAAGAATATAGACATGACATACTAAGCTCACCAGGTGTAGAGACCAGGTGCACATATATTGCTGGTAATACTAGGCAATCGAAATAATATATTGATTTAACATAGAAGAGCATAAGCACTGATAGTATAAAAATATAACACAGAGAGATATTAGAAATACCAAAACTATAATACTTCACTATGATCTTCGAAATACCTCACACCAAGGCTACAGTGTGGAGTAAAAAACATAATTTGGAGAGCGCTTTAGTAAAATATTGATTGTTGGATGATGTTGATTATATGTAAAAAAAATAAACCCTGCGCATAAACACAACCATTAAGAAAAAAATCAGATATAAAATAGTGGAGGAGATTTCCCTAACCATACTTATACTGCCTAAAGGAAACATTAAGCTATATATATATAATTAATTATAATTGTTAAAGGTTAATATTACACAGCAATTTAAGTGGTGTGCTACGATCTCCGTATATGGCGAAACATCAAGTGGTGGTACGTGTTTCCAACTACCGTAGGGAGTGAGGCTCGGAGGAACCACCGCGGACAACCTCTATAATAACCTATAAGTGCGGGTAGTTCCGAATGACCTCACTCCCGGAGCTATATATAACGTATATAATTATTTATACTTATGTGGGCGGGGAATTAAAGATTCCTACGCCTAATGTTAGTTCCCCGTGAAAGGCGATAGAGACCCCGACTCCCTTTGACATCGGTGTCTCTGGATTAATACTTCTCTTTGGTGGTATTCTTATAGTTATAAAAAAAATCAATAATTATTAAATTAGAAGTGGGTATTTTTTGCAACAGTTACATAATATAATAAAGGTTCTAAAAAGCATGCTAATCTTTAAACAATATTTAACTCAATAAATTTTTTTTTTAATTTATTTACTTTTACATTTCTTATCCAAAATTTTATTAACCAGGGATTCCAAAAAATGTATTCTTTTTCTAACTGTAAGCTAATTAATTTTGGTGATATAATTTTCTTTTTTATTTTTTTTATTTTTTGTTTTATACCATATTTCGTCAAACTATATTGGATAACCAGCATCTTCAGCAATTAATTCCTTAATTTCCCGCGTTAATAGCTGTTGAAGAATTCTTGATAGATAATGGATTGTGGTCTCTTCTAGATGGCCCTTTTTTTTGGGGATAATAACAATATATTAATATATATATATAATAATATATACTATATACTATATATAATACTATACTATTTATAAATAATATATTATATTGAGTATATTAATATATATATTATATAATATATAACTTATAGTTTATATATATATATATTATTAATAAAAATTATCCCCTTACTCCATATACGTTCTACTATAATATAGTATATTCAGGCTCCTACGCACGAGGCCGCAATCCATGATCTCATAACCTCCATATACAACTAGATATAATGAGAGAGTGGAAAAGAGAATACGATGTTTGCTGTCCCTGCGATAGCAAGCATTTTATATAACCTAGGAAACTGTAAAATAAAAAAAAAAAAAAGATAATAAAAAAAAAAGAAAAAAAAATCAATCTTTCAAGAAAACTACTCAAAAGCTTACTGCGAAAATGAAAGTTAACATTTTTGCGAATCCTGTAAAAATTTGATTAGGAAAAATGTAAAAAAAGAAAACAAAAAAAATTAAACAAAGAAATTGCGCTATTTTTTCTTGTGCATTTTTAAAGGCAATGTGACTATTAGTACTATAAAATCATATTATTTTGAAAGGTATTTACACGGGAACAATATTAAGGGCTCTGAGCCTAGACGTAGGCGAACACAGTAGGCGGGGGACGATTACCATACCCACTAAATCTAGGGTGAGAGGTGGCGGTACAGGAACCCCCGCTGACACCCAAATACCAAAGAGCGGGTAAGGTTCCGGAAGACCCTCCCCGGAGGGGCTTAAGAGGAATTAGTTACCACCCGTTAAATTCCCCGGTATACTAAAAATGGCCGAGAGACCCCTGACCTCTGCCCAATCGGCTTGTGGTATACCCCTTGGAGGTATTTCTTAGTTAAAAAAAAAAAGCCAGAAATTAATAGAAAGATCTATTTTATTTACGTGAGCTAACCAATAAAAGTCTCAAAATAGTCAATCTTACTACTATCTATATTACTATATATATATTTAATAATAATTTTTTTTTATTTTTTTTATTTTATATACATTTACAAATTTAAAATTTTTTTACAAGTATTCCAAAAAATGTATTCCTTTTCGGTTTCATTGTAGCTATTTTAGTTTTTGAGATATAATTTTTTTTTTTTTTTTATATCTTATATTAGTTTTTTTACCTATTACTGTTCGCACTAATAAAATGGTAATACAGTGCTTCAGCAATGATTCCACTATTTCCGGAATTAGCTGTTGTAGTTTTGTGGCCATTGTGTGAGGGTGTGCTCTCTACGTAGGACTGAAGTAATCTATATATAATGAGTGTATGTATATATATAAATTAGTTAAATAAACAATATTCACTACCGGAAATAACTTTTCTTGAATTTTACATCGTGCATTTTAAAATATATTCCATATATCCCAACAATATCGAACCTAAATTAAATTCAGAATTTACCCCTGAAAAATTAAACATAATTTGGGTATTAATTTAATTTTAATATTTAAATAATAAACGTAAAATGATATAAATGCAATCGATTGATTAATAAATACTATATATATTAAATATAAAATATAATTATATTTATAATATATATATATAATATAATACTATATATATATAATATACTAAATTATCATATTATATATAATATATATAATAAATATATACATATATATATATTATATTAATATAAATAGCTCAGGCCTCTTAGAAGTAAACGCCACAATCCATTAATCTCAAAAACTAATACAACAGCTACCGGAAAAGTGGTAAAATTACATTGCTGGAATTACTGGCCAAAATTTTACCTAAGAACTATACTTAAAAAAAAAAAATAAAAAAAAAAAAAATCACTATCTCGAAAACTACAAAAGTTACCACAAAATGAAAATATCATTTATTTACACATCTTGTAAAATTTTTGTAAGTTTATGTAAGGAAATTGTAAAAAAAGAAAAACAAAAAAAAATAATCTAAACATCAAAAATTTGGCTACTTTTATTTTATGGGGTGTAGTTGCGTGAGATAGATATAAAAAATATTAAATATCTTGTAAAGGTTATTTACACTAGCAATTTAGGTAAGGGCCGTGCGAGTCCGGATCAAGGGGAACACAGTGCTGCGCGCGGTACGTTACCCATACCCTCAGTAAATAGGGAGAATAGGGCGGCAGGAACCCCCTGCTCGTGATCAACCTAAATACCAAAATGAGCGTGGGTTTCCGGAGACCCTCCCGGTATGAGTGGCGCGGGCAATTAGTCACTCTACATACCCTCCGCTATGTTATCTCCCGAAGATAAGCCGAGGAGACCCCGACTCTGCCCATCGGTCGGGTAACCTCCTTTGGCAAGGTAATTCTTTTAGTTACAAAAAAAAGCCAGATTTTTATAAATAGTAAAAGAGATCTACTCTTATATATTAATCCAAAGTTAATCACATTATAATAAATGGCAAATATACTACTCTCTAATTCATATGTAAGGCACTTATAATATTAATTAACAAATAAATTTATATATTTTTTTTTTATTTGCGTTGATCTCTCTATAATATTACTGAGCGTATTCCGATAGACTAATGTATTCCCCTCTTAATCTCATGCGTGTATGATTATTTGTTTGTATATTTCGACGTATATACCGAAGTATTCTTTTTTCACTTGTATTGAAATGGGAAATTTTTCATCATTTATATAAATACATTAATTGCCGCAGCTACATAGTGTGCGATACCAGCCAATAAGGTACAGCAACGTAATATACACTTTTGCCTCACAGTAAGCTGTTAATGTTATGTCTTTTGAGATTAGGCATTGTGGCTCTTTCTCTCTTTAGAGGCCGACCATATCATATATAAATTTATAATACATTTTTTTATATTTAAACACGAAGGTGATTTTAAATTAATAATATTATTTATATAAATATATTTTTTATATTACTTATTAGTACTACATTCTATAAAGCTAGGCTATATATATATTTTATACTATAATATATATTATATATTATATATATAATTACTTTATAATATATATAAATAATATTATATATATAATATATATACTTATATATATACTATATATTAATTATATTATAATATAATCAGTATAATATATTATATATATATATATATATAATATATATAAATTAATATATATATACTATAATAATATTTAATCATTAGTCATCTAACTCCATAAATCATATACTATTTATATTATTAGATATATATACTATAATTATTTAAATATATTATATATTTTTTTATAGATTATTTTTAATATATATACTATATATATATTATATATATATATATATAATATATACTATATGCACTGATATATAATATTATACTATATAGTATTATATTTATTTGATATTATTTTTAGCTTAATATTAGTAAATTATATATACTTGTAATAACGGCAAATAATAATAGGCCCTTAACAAATCAGGCAATTAAATTATATCAAATAATCATGCATTCGTTTATGATCGGAGTCCAACATCTTTAAGATGACCTAAATTTGAGATGTGAGTGAAGTCTGTGAAAGTCGGAATATATGTGATAAGATGATACCTATGTTATGTTGAGGTGCAATTTCTCACTCAGTAAATAAATGGTTGAGATGATAATGTTTTGCGCTGGAACTTATCGAGTACCGAAAATTGAATAATTATCCTGAATAGTGAAGCATGACGAATAAGTTGATTTCCGTACTATAAAGTGGTGATCCCTTTTCTGATTCTTTTCTGACTACGTGGACTAACTAAGTCTTTTATCTTTTTTCTAACTATTCTTAGTGTCATAATAAAATGCAATCTAGAAGAATCCTACAATAGTTAACCTAATAAAATAATAAAGATTTTTAATTTAATCTTCTTTGCAAGGGTTACATTATTATTCTGAATACAAGAGAATGGAAAGAGAAAAAGGCAAAACTGGACTTGATAATAAAATAAGGTAAATTCGAAGACGAGAAACGTACGGTCGAGGGAAAATTATGAGATAGGAATAAGTCGTAGCTCAATTATCTGTGAAGCTTAACAAATGCAAGAGGAGATAATATGGGTTTTATTCTCTAGTTATTCTAAATTTCAAGGAATCATTACAGAAACCTAATATTAGATTTTTTTACCATTCAACAATATTCTCTCTTTATGCATACTCTTATTTTACTGTGGTAATAAAACAATAATTGCTCATAGATAGAATCAGGTTTAAGATAGATCTCTCAATATTTAAACATTTTTCGTCTGAAGAAAACTCAAATGATTCAACTATAGTTAATAAAAATTTCACGTAAACAATTTGTGAAGTAAATTTAAAAAATAACTATTTACTTACTCTCTCTTAGAACTATAAATGATATTTAATGTGGACTAAAGCAATAATCTTCCATATACTAACTAGGAATAGATAGAAGAGAACTTACGATTGAGAGAATATTCACCTTATTTCAATTTACTAAGGAAGGAGAAAATTTGTGTAATTAGCACACGCAGCTTAAGAAAACATGTCAACTAAACAAAATCGAAATTCACCTATGTTTCTTGGATTATTTTCTCGCCCTCGAAGATAAACAATATTTACATTTGTCAATATGAAATAGTTTAAACACTCGCAGCTCTGATAGTCGTGAAATAGTGTACAGTGATGTCGTCATGTGGGATAAGTAATATGCGATTTACCCCCCACACCCAGTTATCCCATGGGGTCACTAGTACTAATCTTAATGTATCCATCATATAAGATGTAAGAATAGAGCTACTCTTTGAAATAATGCCTCATTTATCAAGTCAAGTTTCTGCCCAGAATTATGTGCGTTAAAGGGAAAATAACCAAAACGTATATTGGACCTTGACTAAAACCAGTCTTATTTCTTACAACATAAAAAAATTCCTTAATCCTAATTATAAAGTGAGTGTGAATAACTCTCATTCGATATAAGTAGATACTATTATTGTATTCCAGGAAATGTAAGCATATCTTGTTTCTTAAGACATATACGTGAAAAATCATGTAAATTTAATTCCCCAATATAGATTTTGATTTATCAAAGATGCATGTTAGATGCAGACAGAAATTAAGGTTGTTTGCCAAGAACCCGGAATTCGCTCCCGCGAACACATGCATTGCGACCCGCTCTTACATGAATTAAGGTGGAAGAAATCTGTCAATGCACTGGTGGTTTTCAGTAAGAAGACTCAAAAAGGAAAGTGCCCCGATTGGAAAACCGGTACATAATTCCGAGAGACAATTACTTGAAAATAAGTTCATCCTTTCAGTTCGTATGACCGGATGTGAGGATAAAAAATAATAAGCGACTTTATGGCTTAAAATGGGCGCTTCCGTGTAACATGTCTAGAGGCAACACATCTTACATGTCGGATAGCTCTATGGAAGAACGTAAGTATGTACCTGGCTTAAAAAGAATGTCTTAAACCTACTCTATGATGCACTAAAGTATAAAAAGATTCATCATGGCTGTGTAGATTTTAATTGGATCAAGATTACATCTGCAAAGCTATCCATGATACGAAAAGCGACTTAAAAAAAATAATACAAAAAGTTATTTTTTGTTAGAAATTGTCGACAAATATGCATTCAAAAAACTAGCCACTGTACAACAAAAAAAATAATAAGAAAAAAACACACGCAAGATTGTGTAATAGACTAATTTTAGGAATTTGCTCATTTCACTGAATGGACTCTAAGTTTAAAATGTTAACGATCTCTATTTTCAATAACGAGCAAGTTGACAATCGGAAATTGAAAACTCTTCTATCCACACTGTTACATGTCGAACCTGATTTCAGTGAGAATAACTTAGTTTGAAGTAAGCAGTGTGAATCTCTGTCTGTCACTCAACACAATATTTCTTATATCATCAGTTTTATATGGCATTAGTTATTTTAGTTTAATCTATGAAAAGTTATTGAAAGGAAAATTAAACAGCGATAGTAAAAATTTTTTTTTACATTAACTAGACAATAATAGTATCAAAAATGAAACGAAGGTTTTTTTCCTCGTTTTGACTTTCCTTTATTTGAATTGTTGTTCTTTTTCTTAGTATTCATTTTAGTAGACCAATTAACCATTACATTCCTTGAAGTATCATGATTAACTGTTAAGTTCTCATTCTTAGTTGCGTTATTAGCTGATAAGTTTAGAGACATTTCTTTCTGTTGATTCGAGAAATTGTCTTCATTCTAAAATGAAATAAAAAAACAAAATTATATAAAAGAGGTATGAAAATGAGCAACGATATTTTAACTACATAAGCCATTTCAAAGTTTATAAAGCATATTTACCATACATTTTTAAAAACTGTGTTTAAATTCAAAGGCATGGCATTACGCCTTCGAATATTTTTACTGCTGCTTTTTAATAGAGTGGGAAGACCCCAACAATCTGGAAAACTCTATAAAAAAAATATTATATATATATATATATATATATATATATATATATATATATATATATATATATATATATATATATATATATATATATATATATATATATATATATATTATATTTATATCTTTATATATATATATATATATTTATATATATATATATATATATATATATATATATATATATATATATATATATATATATATATATATATATATATATATATATATATAGCAGCTGGAACAAGTGTCTGAGTTTAAATATTTAGGATATATGCTGGATGAAAAGGGAACGGATGTTGCAGTGTAGTAGGAAAGTTGTGAATGGCAGGAAGATGGCTGGTGCAATTAAATCGTTGGTGGATGTAAAGAGACTAAGTCTTGAGTGCGCTAGAGTCTTACATGAGGGTATGTTGTTACCTGTGTTAATGTATAGTAGTGAGACTATGGTCTGGAATAAGAGGTATAGATCTAAAGTTCAATGTGTTCAGATGGACAATCTTAGGGGCGTGTTAAGTGTGAAAAGAATTAATAAAATGAGGAATGAACGTATTAGAGTTATGTGGTGTGAAGAAAGGGGTAAATGAGAGAATAAGTGAATGTACGTTGAGATGGTTTGGTCATGTGAAAAGGATGAATGACAGTCGGTTGGTTAAGCGGATGTATAGTGGTGAGTGTGTTGGAAATCGACCGACTGGGAGACCGAAGAAAAAGTGGATTGAGTCAGTAAACGAATGTCTGAAGGAGAGAAATGTGAGTTTGGCAGAGGCGAGAATAAATGTGCATAATAAGAGTGAATGCTGAGGTTTTGTGAGGGGTTATGGTTGTGGCCCATCTGGGCCAGGGGATGAACCCTACAACGAGTATGCCATAGTGAGGGTCCGTCGAGGTCCCTTGAAGCTCTAGGGTGGATTTTCTGACTGCGACGAGCTCTCACTAATAGGCATAGATGGGGCGGTCAGGCTGGGCTTTCTTTTTGACTTGTGTCATATTCTTCTACTACTTTCCTTTTCCGATGCTTGTCACGCACCTTACCTCCAGTCTTGGGGAAAAAAAGGAAGATGAAGATAAAAAATATATATATATATATATATATATATATATATATATATATATATATATATATATATATATATATATATATATATATATATATATATATATATATATATATATATATATATATATAAATATATATATATATATATATATATATATATATATATATATATATATATCTTCTATATATATATCAGTGGCGTACCTGGAAGAATACACTTGGGTAGGCAGAGTTTATATATATATATATATATATATATATATATATATATATATATATATATATATATATATATATATATATATATATATATATATATATATATATATATATATCTTCTCACTACTAACCTCTATATATATATATATATATATCAACGGGTGATGCATTATTTTTTTCCGAGAGTTTATATATATATATATATATATATATATATATATATATATATATATATATATATATATATATATATATATATATATATATATATATATATATATATATATATATATATATATATATATATATATATATATATATATATATATATATATATATATATATATATATATATATATATATATATATAATTTATTTATATATATATATCGAAAACATATTTTAATAATTATAATACGTACTTATTTATTTGTATGAAAAGCTTGTTTACATTATATTTACCAAATAGACTTAATTTTAAAGCACATTCCAATTGAGTAATTTCTTAGGCCTACCATTTTTTTAAAATAAAGCTGTGGTTTTATAGATAAGTTTTTAAAGCGTTTTTCTTTAATATAAAATCTACACTTACTCCATTATGCATTATTTCAATTATTTTATGTATATAATGCTAAATACCACTTAAATAAAGTTATATAAGATTAATATTCAATATCAGAATAATCAGACACATTCGATACAAAGATTTCAAACAAACTGCCACAAGCCGCCACAACTTGTACTTTTTCACACATTTCGTACATATTTACGGGAAGAGAACGAAAAGTTTCATATATTTTCGATTATAGGTAAGACAGACTACCCGTTCCCTTATAACTTGATATAAAAAATGACGTCATTCGTCCGTCCGTAGCATAGAATTTTACTTGTAAGATCAGAGTAGGAGCGAGAATTTCTAAATGAATTCAATTATTATTATAGCTATTATTTATGATGCAAAATAGCTTCTTTTTTAACTTTTATATAAAATTTTAATAATTTAGTATACTTTTACCATTTAATTTTAATTATTTAAAACCTAAAAAATATTGGGTAGGAGCTACCTATAGCCTACCTATATTACGCCTCAGATATATATATATATATATATATATATATATATATATATATATATATATATATATATATATATATATCCTATACTCGCTCTTTACTCTATTTTTATATCTATATATATATATATATATATATATATATATATACACTTAAAGACTTAAAGCGTTCTTTTTTGGGGACGTGGATGGCCTAGTGGATAAGGCGACCGGTTACTGTTAACTCAGCGACGCGGAGTTCAGTGTTCGAATCCCGCTGATGGAGTAAAATCTCCTTTGACTCATTTAAGTCTTATTTAAGTCTTTATTCCCAAAGACTTAAATGAGTCAAGAGAGATTTACTCTCCGGATAAACTGCAGACTCCGCACCACTAATTAACAGTAACCGGTCGCCTCGCCTATTATTAACCTTTTTTGTGTATCGCCCACATTCAGCTAACTGTACTTCCCATCGCCCCATCCCCTTCATAGGGAAATAAAATTTTATAATATATATATATATATATATATATATATATATATATATATATATATATATATATATATATATATATATATATATATATATATATATATATATATATATATATATATATATATATATATATATATATATATATATATATATATATATAAAAGAAGCAAAGATTTAGAAATTGCATAAAAATGAATTACGAGGAGCTGTGTAATTTACTTACTTTTTCACTTAATGGCTGCCTTGGGTTTGATGAGACTTTGCAAGGTTGGTCAGTAGAAGTCGTAAGTCCCCTCTTTGACTAATTAATGTTCAGTTTATTTCGCTGTTGTAAGAATTTGCAATACTGCACTAAATCCTTTCTCCACTAAATATGATGAAGGGAAAGCAAGTAAAAGTAATTTCAATTCCTGCCAAAGTTTAGGATAATTGTTTTGCATTTTGGGCCAAAATGCTGCATAACCAAGGTGATTAAAATGTATTTTAGCTTCGATATCATTTTGTAAGTCAATAATTTCTTCACGTAAATTTTGGTGAATAGAAGAAGCATCATAAAGAAATGGACTTACGACCCAATCAGGTATTTCAAGTTCACAAAGATCTTTAAATCTTGTAATAAAGTCTTCTTTCAGAGTGTCCAAGTGAGAGCAATAGCATTCAATATCTGTATCCAAAATTAATATCTTATCATTGTTATGTATAACTTGTAGACTTGGAAACTGCAGAAAATCTTTCCTAGCTAAGCTGTCTTTGTAAAAGGGTAATTTTCTGATAAAAGAAGTTATAATTCCCTTCGATTTAATAAGATTTATATTATTTCCCTGCAATTTGATATTGATTTCATTTAGTTTGGTGAAAATATCTGAAAGATACGCAATGTCAACCCTTTTATTTCTTAAATTATCATGCAATTTCTTATCACATGAATTAAGAAATTCTAGGACAGTATCGTAAAGAACATTGAAGCGATTCAAACAGTTACCATTTGAGAGCCATCGTACATCGGTATGCAGTAATAAACGCTCAAAATTCTCTTCATTTTCGTGGCATAGCTGTCGAAAGATACGGTCATTTAAAAAGTGAGATTTGATTTTATTTACTGATTTAATAACGATGTTCAATGTATCATGTAGTCGTCCACTAAGATGCTTTGCAGCTAAGTGTTCTCGATGAATAATACAATGAAGAGTAAATATTTGTGGAACTGCTTCTTTTAAATGAGCTATAAATCCACGATATCGACCTATCATAGCTGGCGCCCCATCTGTTGCACAAGCAATGATATTTCTCAATTATTTTTGGTATTAAAGAAATTTTCAACAACCTTAAAAATTGTTGAACCTTTTGTGTCAAGATCCATTTTTTCCGCGAAGAGAAACTCTTCAACAATTTCTTTAGTAGAACTTACATATCGGACGTATGCCATAAGCAAGGATTCATTGTCACGTAAAGATGACTCATCGAGTTGCAGAGAAAATTCCTCGTTTTTTAAAGTGTCACATAGTTTGTTTTCAATATCTTTTGCCATTTCATCTATTCTTGATGATACTGTGTTATTACTGAGAGGAATTGAGGTTGTTATAACACTTTTACCTGGGCAAATCATTGTATCCAAAACTTCATTAATTACTGGCAGTAGAAGAGTTTCACCAATATTGTGTGGTTTGCCACATTTTGCAATCATCTTTGAAATTTTATAAGATAAAACAAGCCCTTTCTCTAAATCTATAGTTTTCTTGGCAAACATCCCTTTGATGCTTGTACGATTTTTGAAATTAATGTTCATTTTGCGAAAGTATTCCACATCTTAATCCATTTTGTCAGGATGCATTCTCTTTAAATTTTTTTCACACAATAAGCAAAATGGCATTTGTTCGTTATTAACGGATTGAATGAATCCATATTTAAGGTACTCATTCAAGGATTGCCGACTAGGGACCGACCGGGGCGGGAATTTTGCCGGGGCCGGGGCCGGGGCCGGGGTTAGCTAAAATTAGAAATGTAAGTCAAAAACACTGAAAGTCTTAAAACTTAAGATGAAAATTAAATATAATTTCAATTAATTAATAATTTGAATTAAAAAAAAGGAATACATTTAATTAATTCAATTAAATAAATATTTCGAAAGAAATTTTTAGAAAATAATTGATTTTCTAGAAGAATAAGTTGTATTAAATATATATATATATATATATATATATATATATATATATATATATATATATATATATATATATATATATATATATATATATATATATATATAATAAATATTTTTTTTTATATATATATATATATATATATATATATATATATATATATATATATATATATTTAAAGCTACTTAAACTTGGAAGGACAAAAGAGAGGAAGCCCTTGGATTCTTTTTAGTATTATGCTTTACTGTCACTTCATTTTAATACTAAATGTACACAAATTAAAAACATGATTAAAAACACTTTTTTAATGAAATAAATTTTAAAGCTAATTTTCGTCCCGACGCGAGACCTCTTCAGGCTAAGGGACTGGATTTTTTTCTTGATCTTCATCAGTTCAAGTGTGTTTCAGTTGGTCTGCTATTTTCTTCATGGTGTTGTTGAAATATTTTGATGTTTTCAGATATTCATTTTGCATAAAATCTATCTTAACTTCACCGGGATGCTTATTGTAGTTGTTACTATTATAAATGCAAAAGGATTCCATGATTTTGCGATGGTTCGTGTGATTGATATTTCTGATCATCTTTATATTGTTGAAATTGATAGTGGCCTGTGTTACGCCTATGACTTATGAAAGTATGCTGTCCTTGTGCAGGTCATCTGTATGTTGATTTTTCTTCTTTGCAAATCTATGGTTTCACCTATATATGTTTTATTGCAAGTATTGCAGGGGATGTGATATATACAGCTTTGGGGGAGATTTTCTTTTCGTTTTGGGGGTTTGAGAATGTTTTTTAAGGTGGTTATTTGATGGAATGAGGGTAATATTTTTTGGTAATATTTGTTTTAACGAATATAATGGTAATTGAGGAATTGGTAAAAAGGAGGTGTTGCTATTTTTCGGGGGAAAGGTGCTATAGTACCTCTTTTTTGCTTTGTTGAATGCTTTTGTGATGAAAAACTCAGGATAGTAAAGTGATTTGAAAGTATTGTGGATGTATTTAGTTTCTTGTGCTAGAAGAGGGGGAGAGCATATACGAAAGGCACGGAGAAATAGAGATGACAGAACAGCTAATTTTGTGTTTGGGAAATGATTAGATAGCCAATGTATATAGTTTGGTGCGAATGTTGGTTTTCTATATAGTAAATTGCAAGTGATTGTTATTCCATGTGATTAAGGTATCGAGGAAGGGGATAGAGTTGTTGGAAGGCATTTCTATCGTATACTGAACTGAAGGATGAATAGAGTTAATATAGTTTAGGACATCGTTAGGGTTGGTGTTGTGAGGGAGGGAGACAAAAATGTCATCTACATATCTAATCCATAATCTATTGTTTAATAAAGGGTGGGATAAAATATGATAAAATTCTGTTAGTTCCATATATATGTTACTGAGTATGGGAGACAGTGGGGATCCCATACTCAGGACGAAAGTTTGTTTGTAATATTTGCCATTAAAATGAAAGAAGTTATGTTGTAATGAGAGATTAATGAGCTGTTTTAATATATGAAACGGGAAGGCCAATCTCTCATGAAGAAAATAGCAGACCAACTGAAACACACTTGAACTGATGAAGATCAAGAAAGAAATCCAGTTCCTTAGCCTGAAGAGGTCTCGCGTGTCGGGACGAAAATTAGCTTTCCTTTTTAAAATTTATTTCATTAAAAAAAAGTGTCTTTAACAATGTTTTTAATTTGTGTACATTTAGTAATAAAATGAAGTGACAGTAAAGCATAACACTAAAAAGAATCCAAGGGCTTCCTCTCTAAAGTATATATATATATATATATATATATATATATATATATATATATATATATATATATATATATATATATATATATATATATATATATATATATAAATATAATTCTTTTTATATAAGTATATATATATATATATATATATATATATATATATATATATATATATATATATATATATATATATATATATATATATATATATATATATATATATATATATATATATATTAATTCAATTAAATAAATAATTTTGAAAAGAGATTTCGGAAAATATTTGATTTTCTTGAAGATACTTTCTTTAAATAAATAAATACATTAATATTTTAACAATTATATTTATTTCCTTTTCCGAATTCGTTTGATATATCAAATTTCGAATATTTTTATGTTAAAAACTCGGAAAAATTATAATTTGGCCTCAATTTTAATTTGAAATCATAGGAAATACCAAAAAAAAATTGATTATATTTAGGTATGTTTATATATTTTGCATCAATTTATAACAAAGGAGTAATGGAATTAAAATATATTTTTTTATTTTGTTTGATTTAACCCTCTATTATTTAGTGTAAATTTACAGTTAACCCCGGCAGAAAACCCCGGTTTTTCCTGATTTTTGGCCGGGGCCGGGGTCGCTAAAAATGGCCGGGGTTGGCCGGGGCCGGGGCCGGGGCCCCGGTCGGTTCCTATTGCCGACACTCTTTTTTCACTCATTTTATAAACTATATGGGACCTATATATATATACAAAATGAAATACTTTCACTCCCGAAACAGAAAAATAACACTGAAATCAGAGTATGCTGGAACCTAATATCATAGTAAAAATATACTGTGCTAATAGTAAAGGGGCACAGTAAAGGTTAACATGTTCGAAACACGTTATGTTTTGTCAACAGTTTTTAAAAATCTTTGTATCGTTACAAATCAGGATTTTTTTAAATTGTCAAATATGAGTACATTTAAATTTTCAAGACCATCTATTATTCAAGAATAATTAACTTGTTACTGTCGAAAATAATTTAATAAAATGAAAAATAAATCGAGGAACGGAAACTTTCTGATGTTTTCTCAGCTTGTTCAATTTATATAATTTTAAAACGTTCTTGAACTTTCTATATACTCGGATATATATATATATATATATATATATATATATATATATATATATATATATATATATATATATATATATATATATATATATAAATAAGTGTTTCTCATTTATATATATATATATATATATATATAAACTACAACACGTGTTATCCCCTATGCAGGGGTAACACAGGGGGACCAGAGGAAATCGAACTTTAAGGCCGGCTATCCCAAACCAGCGCCAACAACGTGTTCGCAGTCAAGTTTTAATTCTTGCCCCCAGGTAGATAAAACTCCAACAAACTGCTACGCGGAGGATTTGAACCAGCGTATATATATATATATATATATATATATATATATATATATATATATATATATATATATATATATATATATATATATATATACTGCTCCCCAAAAAATATATATATATATGGACTTCGAGGGGTTTGGTTTGGGGGGCAAAGGTTGAGTGATATATATATATATATATATATATATATATATATATATATATATATATATATATATATATATATATATATATATATATATATATATATATATATATATATATGTAGCAGCTTTATCAGCCGCCAAATGCTATCGACATACTGAGAGTTCCAGCGGAGAATACTGTCTGAAGAAGCTAGCTGAATAAAAAGCACACAGCTAGTTGACTTCAAGCCAATATGAAAACGAAAACACATTAAAACTATTAAAAAAATGTATGTTTATAATATGTTAGTAATTAGTAATTACTCCTTCAGTATCTATCGCTTCATGTATCTTTTTAAATGCGTTCGAATTCATACAATCGATGTATATATAATATATGGAGGTGGAGGCGGATAATCGACATGATCCATATATATATATATATATATATATATATATATATATATATATATATATATATATATATATATATATATATATATATATATATATATATATATATATATATATATATATATATATATATATTATATTATATATATATATAAAGATGTAATGCAGTTGTACATGAAATATATAACATTACTTTCATTTATGTATTCTAAGGTAAAGGCCAAGCATTGCCATTGCAATACCTCTTTTATTTTATATATATATTTGATGTACGCTGTAAATGGTCCAGTCAAAATATTGTAAATATGTTTGTATTATATAAGTGAACAGCAACCAATAAGAACTCACCTTTTAAGACTTATTTTTGAAACCTGAATTCTCATTGGTCGTTGTTAAAAATAATAATATTATTATTATTATTATTATTATTATTATTATTATTATTATTATTATTATTATTATTTATATTTTTAAAGCAGTTGTAAGGATACTACGCATTATTATATATATGTAAATGTTTTTATATATATATAAATAAATATTTATTGAATAAAATTCAATAATTTTATAAGGTGTGTAGCGCACAATGTTTAAATTTTATTAGCTTTTATATTTTGATTTTAAAGGAAAATTGTCATTTCTTGAGAACGAAGTTCGATTGTACAAGAAATACCAATTTTCGTTCTTTCTAAATGTTTAGTATATATTTGTCTTACTGAATTAATTGATAAATATATACATCATTTTATTTATTATTTTAAGAATTGTGATTGGATGAGCAAGGGTAATCTAAATTACTGAGATTCATATAAATAGTAAAAATGTGAATATTTTTGATCTTTTCGCTTTCATTCGTTAATCGAGGTGTATATTGTTGGTAGCTCTTGATGCCTTATCCGATCAATTTATTATTTGTGTAGTATGCATATTTTTTGTATCCATGCAGTGTCTTGTTTTTATTTAATTACAAAGTAAAGGTATATGTATTTAAATATAATATGGTGATATAATTTTCAATGTGGAAAATATTGCTGGTTATTTTATTGTAAAGCTAATGGTATTTAAAGCTGTGTTTTAAAGTAATTGTGTTTATTGTGTAAATATTATTTGCATTGTTATTTCAAAGCGTCGTCTGTAAATGCGATTTGCAAGTGCATTGTGTCCGCAGTGTTGCTAGATTTTACTGGCAGGTAAGGTTATGTATTATTGAAATTTATTTTTCGAAGTATGGTAAATATTATATTGTGCCAATAAATATAAAACGTTTAACGATTTAATATTTGTTAATTTAACATATGGTTAATTGTCAAAGTCTCAATTTTTTTTATTTGTAAAAAAAAAAAAAAGATTTGTTTTAAAGACTAGTAGGCAACTCTTTGCATTAGAACAACAGCTGTTATATGTCAGCTGATACTGCATTGTCTTGTACACACTGAAAAATCGACGCCTTTTGTAATTGTTAGAATCATTTAATTTTCAAGTAAATATTTAATATCTCTTGCCAAATCAGTCAGTCTATATATTTTTATTAGTATATTTTGTTTATTTATATATATTATATATATATATATATGGGTCAATCCATTTTTTCCGTACCGATGATGGCCGCTCGATAATTTTTGAAAACTTTTATATTTTGCATGGCGTTAATGTTATCCCTGGCAAGTTCAAAACCACCATTCGTTTTTGTAGATTTACTCTGGTTGTAACAGGGTGAGCCAAAATGTTTGACCAGGTGGAGCAAAATTTATCACTTAATAGAGGTAACATTTTAAGTCATATCTCCATATTGGTAATTCTTATACCAAATTTCATAGAGAGTGATTTGTTAGGGATACTTTAAGGTACATTTGGCCTTTAATGTTTTTTTTTGGGAAAATAATATTTCACCATGAAAATGAATCCGAAAAATTGTGTTAAAAATCGAAGAAATTTCCATTTTCATGGGTGTATTATTAAAAGAAGGAAATAATTTAACGATATAAAATTTTGTGTGATGATACATACTAAAGTAGGGTTTAACTTAAATCTTATTTGAAGTTTGGTAAATATTTTTAAAAAAAATTTACAGGGTGTCCAAAAATCAATTTTTCGGAAAATCGGTAACTTTGAGCCTTAATATCTCTGATGGGGTAAGTGCTAAAAATCTGAAATTTTCACACATTATACTACTACCATAGATGTTCCTTCACCTGCAATATTGACTTTGGTATTTGCTTGTTTTAAGAAATACAGCCATTCAAAAATGCCAAAAAAAAATTTTTAAGTTGTGTTATGATAGCATACGTAGGCCTACTCGTAATATAAAGTACCTATATTGTTAAAGTGTGTAAATATTATTATTATTATTATTAGAAATTATTAAAATTTATTGTCATAATTCTTTTTTTTTCAATTTTTATTTAGCATAAAACAATGAAAATAAAATTCATAATTTTGGAAAAAATTCACGTTTGGAAAATGTCAATAAAATATAACTTAGACTTGTGTTTTCTATCCAAATTAATACTATAACATTATTAAAATCTACTTAACATTTAAATTATAATTAAAATTAGTTTGGATAAACACAGACGTAATAATATTTAATGACCGTTTCTCCCCGACGCCACTGACCGGTTTTTCCCGAATTCAATTTTTTGAAAATGGAATTTTTAAAAAAAATTTTAAAAATATTTATTTCGATATTTTTATTATTTTCATTATTCTATAACATTAAGGAAACTCCAAATGTGAGAAAAAACTATTAAGTAAAGATGTAACTTAAAATTTTGATTTTTCATGATTCATTAAAAAAAAAAACGGCGATTTTTGACCGATTTTCCCCCATTTTACGGTATATATATATATATATATATATATATATATATATATATATATATATATATATATATATATATATATATATATATATATATATATATATATATATATGTATATATATACGTATATATATATATATATATATATATATATATATATATATATATATATATATATATATATATATATATATATATATATATATATATATATATATATATATATATATATATATATATATATATATATATATATACCGATATATATATATATATATATATATATATATATATATATATATATATATATATATATATATATATATATATATATATATATATATATATATATATATATATATATATATATATATATATATATATATATAACATAAACGTAGCACACACAAACATTTTTTTTAAGATAAAGAGGCCCGTATATATTTTTTTATTTACAATCAACATGGTAAGAGCGACACAAGCACACTTCAAAATCTTAGCTTGCATAACTGAATTAATGTCGCGCTTTACATTAAATATTATTACGTCTGTGTTTGTCCAAACTAATTTTAATTATAATTTAAATGTTAAGTAGATTTTAATAATGTTATAGTATTAATTTGGATAGAAAAACACAAGTCTAAGTTATATTTTATTGACATTTTCCAAACGTGAATTTTTTTCCAAAATTATGAATTTTATTTTCATTGTTTTTTGCTAAATAAAAATTGAAAAAAAAGAATTATGACAAAATATTTTAATAATTTCTAATAATAATAATAATATTTACACACTTTAACAATATAGGTACTTTATATTACGAGTAGGCCTACGTATGCTATCATAACACAACTTAAAAAAAAATTTTTTTTGGCATTTTTGAATGGCTGTATTTCTTAAAACAAGCAAATACCAAAGTCAATATTGCAGGTGAAGGAACATCTATGGTAGTAGTATAATGTGTGAAAATTTCAGATTTTTAGCACTTACCCCATCAGAGATATTAAGGTTCAAAGTTACCGATTTTCCGAAAAATTGATTTTTGGACACCCTGTAAATTTTTTTTAAAATATTTACCAAACTTCAAATAAGATTTAAGTTAAACCATACTTTAGTATGTATCATCACACAAAATTTTATATCGTTAAATTATTTCCTTCTTTTAATAATACACTCACGAAAATGGAAATTTCTTCGATTTTTAACACAATTTTTCGGATTCATTTTCATGGTGAAATATTATTTTCCCCAAAAAAAACATTAAAGGCCAAATGTACCTTAAAGTATCCTTAACAAATCACTCTCTATGAAATTTGGTATAAGAATTACCAATATGGAGATATGACTTAAAATGTTACCTCTATTAAGTGATAAATTTTGCTCCACCTGGTCAAACATTTTGGCTCACCCTGTTACAACCAGAGTAAATCTACAAAAACGAATGGTGGTTTTGAACTTGCCAGGGATAACATTAACACCATGCAAAATATAAAAGTTTTCAAAAATTATCGAGCGGCCAACTTCCATTATTTTGGTACGGAAAAAATGGATAGACCCATATATATATATATATATATATATATATATATATATATAAATTTAAAGAGAGAACATTTTGTATTGATATTTTATTTTTTAAAGCATAATATATATATATATATATATATATATATATATATATATATATATATATATATATATATATATATATATATATATATATATATATATATATATATATATATATATACTATATTTATATATATGTGTATATATATATATATATATATATATATATATATATATATATATATATATATATATATATATATATATATATATATATATATTTATTTTTGTATGTATATATATATATATATATATATATATATATATATATATATATATATATATATATATATATATATATATATATATATATATATATATATATATATATAATTGGTATTTAGTATTAGGGTTCTATATTTGCAGTGCGCATGTATGCGGATATCTACGGACATCCGACTACATGTTCATGGATTTATAAAACCTGTTGATATATTTTCAAAAATATATATATATATATATATATATATATATATATATATATATATATATATATATATATATATATATATATATATATATATATATATATATATATATATATATATATATATATATATATAATCGGTATATAGTACTGAGGTTCTATATTTGCAGTGCGCATGTATGCGGATATCTACGGACATCCGACTACATGTTCATGGATTTATAAAGCCTAGTTTGTAAGATCAGTACATTTTCATTTATTTTTTATTAAAGTATTTTAAATTTAATCCAGTAGTTTCCTTGAGTATTTCCAAACGTGTTTTACTTTCTCATTTATTCAAATATTCAAGTAGTTAATATTTTAAGTCTTAAAGACATTGGTTTCATGATCAAAAGTTTGATCATTAAACAGGTTTATTCATTGATAAGAAATAATATTGACTGAATTGTTTTCACATAAGGCAAAGAACTCGGTCAAACCGTTGTTTCACTTGAAGGGTCTTCAGGGAGATAAGTTGGTGAGTTTTAAGTATAAAATTGCATTATAATATTGCACAGGCCGGTAACTCATTTAACAGGAGGCCTGGATACTGCTACAATACAGGTTTGAGAATCATAAAAGGTGTTAGTTGATTGGATTGTCACGGGGGCCTGGCCAAAGGATTTGTTTATACGTTGGAAGAGTAAGTTTATGACAGATAATTTAATATCTTTTTAACCAATCGCACTACATTATAAATTTGGGTATTCCTGTCTCGGGATCTTATATTATAACCTTTCAGTCATTATTTTTTTATCAATGAATTGCTTGTAGTAAAGTTATTTTGCTATTTTGTTGAATATTTGAGCTCAAGGTCGTTCATTTGTAATTTTGCTAAGACCTGTGCCAGAACTAATGTTCAAGTGTTGCAACTAATATCCCAATTGTTGATATATGATATATGTTGATATTGTGTTTTTATTTAACTGTCAATATAGTCGTTTGGACTATTTGTTTTATTGAAGTTAAACGCATATGATTTTTTGTGTATTGGTGAAATAGCAAACTGCTATTGCAACAATACCTGTCGTTTGGAAACAGAGAAACACTGGAATAAATTTAGTAATTTATATTTTATGCTTTTATAAATATATATATATATATATATATATATATATATATATATATATATATATATATATATATATATATATATATATATATATATATATATATATATATATATATATATATATATATATATATATATATATATATATATATAAATATATATATATATATATATATATATATAATAACTGCTATATATATATAATATATAATATATATATATAACATATATATATATATGCTATATATATATATATATATATTTATTAATATTGTTTAGATAGGCGTTAAAATTTGCAAAGTTGGCAGTAAAATAGTATTTTCGGAAGTTCCGATTTTACCTATTTTGGGTTCTGCAGAAAATACTACTTTCCCTCAAGATTTTGTGAAATTTTATTACAGATTCTTTAAACTAGTATATATATATATATATATATATATATATATATATATATATATATATATATATATATATATACTATATATATATATATATATATATATATATATATATATATATATATATATATATATATATTTATATTTTTTGTTTATATATTTGTTTTCATGCGTTATCAATTGGAGACAAATTTTTAAAATTTTGGTAGAAAACGGGATTGTGATTTGTGCGTTATAAAGTGACTTTGTTAGCGGACTATATATTTTATAATCTGTTTTGTATACATTGATTATATAACAATGGCTACTACTAATGCTGCATTTGTAAATGTGCAAGTCATTGGGATTGTCCGATAAGATAGCTGCTGCATTGGAGGAAAAGAAGTTAGCGCTGGAAGAAGACAAACGTCAGCAAAATGCTGCAACGATTTTACAGAGTACTCAGAATACTCATAGCGCTCCCAATGCCAATAGGTGCCCCAGAATGAAGATCCCTTTCTTCAATGAAGAAACTAATGACATAGAGGAGTATTTGTCATACTTTGAGAAAATGGCTGTGTTCCATGATGTACCGAAAGAGAAGTACGCATTTGCGTTAGGATCCTTCTTAACTGGAAAAACGGTTGGGGTATATAATAGTTTCTCTGTGGAAGAGTTAAAGAATTACGAGAGTCTAAAAAGAGCATTGTTGGTTAGGTATAACCTAACAGAAGGTGGATACCGCACTAGGTATAAGAATATACGCCCGGTTGAGGACGACAACCCAAGAGAATATATTAGGAGGATCGTCGATTCTTTGAAGAAATGGATAACCGCGGCGAACGTTGAAATGACCGCTAGTGGCATTATAAACTTCTTGTCTGTTGACACATATTTATGTACGGTGCCAGAGAAACTCTCCATCTTTTTGAAAGAGAGGAACGAAAAGAGTATCGACAAGATAGTAGATAGCTCTGAGAACTATATGGAAGCTCATCATTTAAAGTTCGTAACAAACAGTCACACACGAAGTCACAATCACGCAGATAAGAGCCATAATAATAATTTTAGATCAAAAGGCAATGGTTACTCCACGAATGGTAATCATAAGAGTAGCAACCAACATGCATCAAGAGCGACTAACAATGAAAGCAGGATCGGAAGTGGGAGCGGCGACAGACAGAACTATCGTCGCAGTAGCAGTGAGCCGAGAGAGGTGATCACGTGCTTTAAGTGTCAAAGGAGAGGGCATCTCGCAAGAGACTGTCGAGCCCCTCCTTATTTCAACAACAGTAGTAGAGGACAAAATAATTCAGGTAGACAGAAGGAAGAAGCAAAGAGCACGGGAGCGTCCGGAGTCTCTGATAGCGGCAACAAAGTCCTGAATTGCTCAGGTGAAGAGCCGAAACTCCTGAATGAGATAGAGAAGGTGGAAAATGACGAAACGTCACACCTACCTGTAACGTATGGGACGGTGAATGGCTATCAGGTCAAAACCCTCCGAGATACCGGGTGTAACGTAGTGGTTGTGCGGGAAAAGTTTGTACCGAAAAGGTGTTATGTTGGAGACAACATGAAAATAAGATTGCTGGACGGTACGGTGATTGAAGCTCCTCTCGCAAGTATCGATGTGGATACCCCTTATTACGTAGGTAGGACAACCGCAGCAGTGCTGCCGGAAGTCGTATATGATTTGGTCATTGGGAATGTTAAAGGAGCATTGCCCCTGAGTCAGCCTAATCTCGCATGGGAGTCGACCGTGTGTCGAGGGCCTCGTAAAGTAGAGGTCGGGCATAACAGTAGAAGTATGCTGGTCCCCATCGCTGAGAACGCTGAGGAAGATTCGCAAGAAGAATCTGATCAAACAAATCATAATTTTGGAATGGCGAGTTTGGAGGTGGAAGAGTCTTACAGAGGGAAACCGTCAGTGCCACAATCTTTTGACATCAATGATAAAGATGTCGAGCCAACCACGGAGCCATCACTAAGTGTGATGACTGGGTCCAAATGTTCACCTGAGAACGAAGAAGTTACAGGAAAAGATGAAGTTGAAGTCCCTACTGATCTACTAATAGATGTTGAAGAAGACACAGGAATAATGGATGTCCAGGTGACATCAATGGTAGAAAGTACAAAGTGGTCTGAAGAAACAGATCGTACTTACGAAGATGATGAGATGGTGAGAGGTGATACAGTCGATCACACACAAAGTTCTGGAGAGAAGGGTGTTGTAGCTGTGGGTGAAGGGGAGATAACCCATGGTGATGAAGTACAAGAACTTATTAACGATCGGGAGACTTTTAAAAGTAAACAGAAAGATGATGTCACTCTACAGAGGGTATGGAGGTCAGTGGAAAAAGGTGAAAACAAGTATATAGTAAAGAATGGTGTACTATTCAAAAGAGTTATAGAAAACCAACAGGAAAGGTTTACTTTGGTTGTACCGAAAGAGTACAGAAGCAGAGTTATGAAGGTGGCACACGATGAAGTCTTCGGTGGTCATCAGGGGGTAAAGAAGACCATGGGTAAAATTACCCAACAGTTCTTCTGGCCGAACATATATTTGGACGTAACTAAACACTGTTACTCGTGTGATATATGCCAGAGAACGTGCCCGAAAGGCTCAGTGAAGAAAATACCTCTATGTCCGATGCCCATCATTGAAGAGCCATTTCAAAGAGTGATCATCGACCTGATCGGACCAATCTCACCACCATCTTCAGAAGGGCATCAGTATGTCCTAACACTTGTGGATGCCGCCACGCGCTATCCTGAAGCTGTACCTCTAAAGAGCATAACTGCACAGAAGGTTACAGAAAGCCTGGTATCGATTTTCATGAGGTTGGGAGTGCCAAAGGAAATCCTCAGTGACAATGGTCGTCAATTTACATCTGATCTAATGAGGGATGTAACAAAAATGCTTAACATCAAGCAGAAGTTTTCCAGCATTTACCACCCAATGAGTCAAGGCCTCACTGAAAAGTTTAACGGTACCCTAAAGAGAATGCTCAAGAGAATGTGCAGTGAACAAGTGAGGAAGTGGCATAAGTTCATAGAGCCACTATTATTTGCATACAGGGAGGCTCCACAGGATTCCACAGGATTCTCCCCATTCGAGCTCCTGTATGGAAGGACTGTGCGAGGTCCGATGCAAATTTTACATGAAATTTGGGCAGGGGATATCAATCCTGAAGAGGCAAGGTCAACATATAGGTATGTTTTTGACTTGCAAGAAAGGCTAAACGAAACTCTAAAGTTGGCTAGAGAAAATAGCTAAGGCCCAAATTTCCCAGAAAAGATACTATGACAAAGGTGCGAAGACCAGAAAACTGAAAGTAGGAGATTTAGCTCTTGTTCTCCTACCGACTTCAAGCAACAAGATGTTGATGAGATGGGGCGGGCCATACACAGTGGTGGAGTTGTATGGTAAGGACAATTACAAGATCCAAGTGGGTGATGTGATTAAGACTTATCACATCAATCTGCTAAAGAAGTATATTGTGAGAGAGGAGAGTGAAGAAGAGGAAGAAGAGATGGGTCAACATCAGGTGAATATAGGTGCTTCGGCAGTGATCCTTGACACTGAGAACGAAGAAAACATCACTCTAGTGGAAATGGATCCCACAATGGTACAGAAGGAGAGGTTGTCTGACACTAAGATCAGTACAGACATAACCGATGCTATGAGGAGAGAGCTGATGGAGATCTTAGAGAAGCATGAAGGAATCTTTACAGATATGTGCCTGGCACCGCTAAGAATCACTATCATGCGATAGACCTTATTGATGACACCCCCATCAGGCTGAAGCCGTACAAATTACCTTTTACGACGCGGACGGAGCTGAAGAAGGAAACGGATAAGATGATAAGAATGGGCATCATTGTTCCCTCCACGTCGCCATATTCAGCACCAGTTGTCGTTGTCCAGAAAAAGGACGGGAGTAAAAGAGTATGTTCAGACTACAGGGCCTTGAATAGGATCACGGTCTTCGATCCTGAGCCCATGACTACAACTCAGACTTTATTTACCAAATTTGCAAAGGACAAGTTTTATACAAAACTTGACTTAGCCAAGGCTACTGGCAGATAAAAATAAAGCCTGAGGATTGCTACAAAACCGGTTTTTCAACCGAGGACGGACATTTCCATTACCTCAAGCTACCATTCGGTATGGTTAATGCCGGAGCAACGCTTGTAAGGTCAATGCGCAGGATTCTGGATGGAATCAACGATGTCGACTTTTATATCGACGATATCATCGTCCATTCCCAGACCTGGCGCGAGCATACGATCACGATTGAGACTGTTCTTCAAAGACTTCAAGAAGAGGGATTCACCATCAGACCGACGAAGTGCGAGTTCGCCTCGTCGAGTGTTGAGTTTTTAGGTCATTTTATTGGCAATGGCACTAAGGGATTACATGAGGATAATGTGATCAAAATTAAGAAAACAGAGCCACCTAAGAATAAGAAGCAAGTAAGGTCTTTCTTAGGGCTCACTGGTTATTACCAGGATTTTGTGAAGAATTATGCACAAATTGCAGCGCCACTGACCGACGTAACAAAGAAAGGCTAGCCAACGAAGATTAGGTGGGAATCTAAGTTGAAAGAAGCTTTGAGCTCGAAGCCCATATTGAAGATGCCAGAGTTGGAGAAGACGTTCACGCTACAAGTGGATGCATCTGGTACTTCACTGGGGTACGTCCTTCTACAAGAAGACGGAGGAATTCTCCATCCGATCGCTTACGGGAGTAAAAAGTTGTCTGTAACACAACAGAGGTACTCAACTTTGGAGAAAGAGGCATTAGCGATCGTTATGGGCATTAGAAAATTCGAGCCATACCTCTACGGGAAGGAGTTTATCCTTCAGTCTGACCATAGACCGCTGACGGCTATGAATAAGAAGAGGTATGAGAATAATAGAATAATGAGGTGGTCTTTATACTTGCAAAGGTTCAGATTTATCTTAAACCACATAAGTGGGAGAGATAACGTCATTGCCGACTACCTAAGCAGATCGTATGCCGACGATACATTTGGTTCATTATCAGAAGTTTCTACTGAAGAAGGAGCACTGAGTAAATGAAACCAATGTTTTAACCTCATGTACATAAAGCAAAATGTACCAATTTGCTTCATAATGGATGGGCCAAAGATGTAATGCAGTTGTACATGAAATATATAACATTACTTTCATTTATGTATTCTAAGGTAAAGGCCAAGCATTGCCATTGCAATACCTCTTTTATTTTATATATATATTTGATGTACGCTGTAAATGGTCCAGTCAAAATATTGTAAATATGTTTGTATTATATAAGTGAACAGCAACCAATAAGAACTCACCTTTTAAGACTTATTTTTGAAACCTGAATTCTCATTGGTCGTCGTTGACAAAGCTTTGATAATAATATTATTATTATTATTATTATTATTATTATTATTATTTATTTATATTTTAAAGCAGTTGTAAGGATACTACGCATTATTATATATATGTAAATGTTTATATATATATAAATAAATATTTATTGAATAAAATTCAATAATTTTATAAGGTGTGTAGCGCACAATGTTTAAATTTTATTAGCTTTTATATTTTGATTTTAAAGGAAAATTGTCATTTCTTGAGAACGAAGTTCGATTGTACAAGAAATACCAATTTTCGTTCTTTCTAAATGTTTAGTATATATTTGTCTTACTGAATTAATTGATAAATATATACATCATTTTATTTATTATTTTAAGAATTGTGATTGGATGAGCAAGGGTAATCTAAATTACTGAGATTCATATAAATAGTAAAAATGTGAATATTTTTCATCTTTTCGCTTTCATTCGTTGTTAATCGAGGTGTATATTGTTGGTAGCTCTTGATGCCTTATCCGATCAATTTATTATTTGTGTAGTATGCATATTTTTTGTATCCATGCAGTGTCTTGTTTTTATATTTAATTACAAAGTAAAGGTAATATGTATTTAAATATAATATGGTGATATAATTTTCAATGTGGAAAATATTGCTGGTTATTTTATTGTAAAGCTAATGGTATTTAAAGCTGTGTTTTTAAAGTAATTGTGTTTATTGTGTAAATATTATTTGCATTGTTATTTCAAAGCGTCGTCTGTAAATGCGATTTGCAAGTGCATTGTGTCCGCAGTGTT
>JABUQX010006460.1:27500-30000 GCA_015478945.1 Trachelipus rathkii | reverse complement strand
CACAGAAGAGAAGTGGCTGAAACAAGGAAGGACACCACAACGAACGTGTCCTGGGATTTTTTCAATGCTCACGCAAAATTCATTGCGAGAGCATGGCTAATCCTTGTTATGCGAGGGGCGACGCAATGGGGTGGAAATGCGAAGGTTTAATAATTCCCTTAGCATACGTCGCTGTAGTATCTATAGAAAAGAGATAGAGTGAAAACATCACGTCGCAGAGATAGAGGGTCAAGAGAGTCGAGAAAGTAGGGACAGTTAATTTAGTCTCCTTAGCTTTAAACTAACTACCTATCCATAGAAGGGTGGAGCCGGAAGCCCCCTAGATGTGAGAACAGAACTCCAAACAAGGGCGAATAAGGCCCTTATATAAGTGGAGTAACTAGTAGCTGTGGAGAAGAAAAAAATTCCCGCAACCTGAAATAGAGCTCCTAGTTTTCTTTGAGGCCACTTAGGCAACCGTTGTGATAGAGGTTTTCCAAGAAAAATTTTTGTTTATGTTCAGACCAAGAATTTTATGTTGTCAACAGGTGAGAAGTTAGAACCGGCGAAAAAAATAGGAAAGTTAGAGGTGTTTTTGAAGACGGGAGGATGTAAGTAGTTGAGTTTTTTAAAGAGGTTGAATTTTCAACAACGTTGTGGCGGCCCCAGGGAAATCCCATCCAAGTCGGCAAAAATAGAATCAGAAAGCTGAAGACGAAGAGAGGCAACTCTAGATGAAAAGAGGGAGCAGATTGAAATGAGTGGAGAATGGAGAGTTGAGTCATCGGCATAAGAACGAACAGAGTTAGAATACAGCTGGGCAGATCGTTGATGAAAAAGTAAGAATAAAGTTGGAGATAAAACAGAACCTTGAAGGACCACCACAATTAAAGGAAAGGAGAAGAGTCGCTCGCATCAAAAGTGCTGATAAGGAGCGTACAGAAGAGAAAACTTAACAGAGTAAGCAAGAGAAGGAGGAAAACCCAAAGGAAGGGAAGCTTCGAGAGTAGCGACGCATGGTATACCGAAATGCAAAAGAGCCTTTTGATTATCGAGTGGTCCACGCACCCAAGACTCCCCATATGTCCTTAGGGCAGAAGACCATAAATCAGTAAGATAGGATAGTATGTCCACCAGTTGACCTCGAGCGTCGAAAGCCATACTGTTGATCTGAAAGAAGGGAATGAGACTCCAGATGATCCAGGAAATGAGAGTTAAAGAAGAGTTTCAAGATCTGTAGATAGAATCAAGTGAGAGGCTATAGGAACGATAGTTGGAAGGCTCCAGAGCGGCTGCCCTTTTTCGGGATTGGGCTGGACATATGCGCGCTTCCCACCGCTGAGGAAATGTACTAGTATTAAGGGCATAGAGAGTAGAGTTGAACGAGGAAAGGGGCCAGGCACGGAACCACACTCCCTCAAAACACGAGGAGGATGCCATCCGGGCCACTAGCCTTCCTGACACTCATAGATCTCAGAATCCCATGCCACACCGATCATGCCGTAAATCACGGGAAAGGGCCCTAGGAAACAATGAGAGAGACAGAAGCAGGAGGAAGGGATGCCGGAATCGTCCAGGGTAGATTAGATGAAAAAAAGGGGGCCGAAGAGATAGCCTTTTCAGTTGGAAGTTAGCTACAGAACTGTCAGAGCGAATAAGTGGAGGGAAAGACAGATTTACAAAAAGTTATTAGAGATGTTTTTTGCAAGAGGCCCAGAATTTTTTAATCAGTAGGAGAGGCCAAGTACGGTTGTCGCACTTTCTTTTAGTGTAAGAGCGCTTAGCCTGTCGAAATAATAGCTAGCTCTGCAACGATTCCGGGCAGAATGGAAATTAGTAAGAGTGATTGGAGAACGAGATCTTTCCATGCCCGATAGGCAATGTCTCCCTCCTAATGGAGGCGAGAACATTCCCCATCGAACCATGAATTTTGTGGAGAAAAAAAGATTTAGTTGAAGATGGAAAGAACCTGCTCATCATCCCATCGGCAATTACGGCCCCTACCTTTTTCAGCGTGACCGAAAGAGTCCTCACGAGTCAAAGCAAAGATTCACTGCAAGCATAGTTGTACAAAGAAACGACGCAATGCCCCCCAATTAGCCCGAATAAAGTGCCAGAAAGTACGTTTTGGGCAGGGTGGAGCTGCTGGAGAAAAAGCATTATAAGTGAGAGCTATAAGATTGTGTCAGAGTTACCGATAGGAGGGAAATGGTGTATTTTATATCGAGAAGGAGTAGTGGTGAAACATGAATCAAGCGTGTTCAAGAATTGGTTAGGACGATCCGAAATGTGTGCAGGTTCTTTAATTAAACTGGTTTTCCAGATCGTTGAAGAATACTGAATCTTTGGGCCTCCTTCCTCCTGCATTCAGTATGAGAGGAGCCCAAACACTCAGTGTGATGTACGGTGTGAAAATCACCTAAATAGATGATCTCAGCATTTGAAGGGAAGAAGTAACAATCTCATGAGAAGTAGTAAGATATTCAAAAAGGAGGTGAAAATGGTAGTGGTAGGGAGAAAG
>JABUQX010006460.1:0-22500 GCA_015478945.1 Trachelipus rathkii | reverse complement strand
TCCGTAAACAGCACATTCGCCCAATCGCCGACTTCCCAATGTAGGTGTTCTCGGGAAAATGCTAGTCGATCCCGTCGATGCTTCCTGGTGTGTTGTGGTCCTATGATTGGCCTCTGGGGCCGCAAATTATGTTCCGCGAGGCGTCTACGTATTGTATTATCACTCACACTGGTCTCATGTACCTCCTGCAGCTGTATTTGAAGGTGCCTTGCTGTTGTATGGCGGTCTCTTACTGCCCGCATAACGCCAGTCGTGGCGCGTGACCCGCCCTGGCCCCGTCTCTTTACTCGTGGTACTGCTTCATGACCCGTGCAATGATTGCGTGTCCTACACCAAACCGTCGACCAAGTTCACGGTACCCGTGCCCTATGGCAAGAAGGTGGTAATCTGTACGCATCTCATCACGTGTTTAGTCGATGCGCAGTCCTTTTCACTGTTTGAGAGGGTAAATTCACACCTTAAATGGACACGTATTCAGCGTGCCCCCGCCATAAACTTCTACCGCCCAATCGCTAAAGCCTGGAGTTACGATGGTTTTTGTTATTTACCCTTAATTAATAGCCATGGCGAACCCTATACAAAACCAAGTTTATGACAGCGTTATCTACTGTGCCCCTGAATGCGAATGATTATTTGCATAAAGAAGCTACACAGGCGTTCCTGGTCCTTTCTGGTAACCTGTCAAACGTCATATGAGAAGTGGTACGTTAATTTTGACGAGTAGTATATATATATATATATATATATATTTATATTATAATATATATATTAGTATATATATATACTATATATATATATATATATATAATATATATATATAGTAATTATACATTTTAGCGAGTATAACCAAAACGAATTTCAACATCTTAAATTATTTATTAGCCGACTAGTTTTGGGTAAGAATCCTTCTTCCCATTTTCAAGACTTACAATATAATGAATAAAATTTTAAACAAAATATTGTATAAAATTAATTAAAAGCTAAAATAATATAAAGTTGAAATAAACAGACCATATAGATAAATTAATGATTACAATAATATGTGGTGAAGAGTTCATGATTTAAAAAGAAAACTCACTTCAGTATTAAAGACTGTTAAAACTTAGATTTTCATTTAGTTCGGTTTGAGATGCCAACAATATACAAGGATTCTAAACAAAGTGAAATCGGTTCCTCAGTTTGGGAGAATATTCCAAAATTCGCATCCTGTATATGGTCTTTTTCATGAAGAGAATGAGCATTTATAGCTGAATAGGGGGGATGATGTAAATGGTCTAGAGTTCTCAATGAAATACCTTCATGCTCAGCAATACGTATGGAAAGGCTTCGTATATGTACGTGGCATCGCAGTCACCGCACTTGTAATGATATATTACTGATGAGCATAAAGGTAAAGGGAGTTTATCTTTAAATTTAAAATATTTCCCAATTTTGTTTTCACTCGAAAATCTAAATCTAAATTTAAACTGTGTAAAGTTTGTTTTTAAAACCACGTAAATTTTACGTCGAATTTCGTAACTGATTTTCCCCAGAAAAGGCAACCTCATATACGAAATATCCTTAGGAGCTGTTAATTTAGCCTGAGATTTGTCTTTAAATTTTGATGAAAGTAATTTTCGAAAAGTTGAGTCTATTATAAATTCTGGGAACCCATTCTTCAGAAATTATGAGGAATGAAAGAATACAATTTTGTCGTCAATCCAGTAAGAGCATATAGGCGAGATGGTGATTGATTGGATTTGAAAGTTGTGCAACAAAGCGTCTATGGAGGGTTTTGTTCCGAAGGACTGGTGGAGAGCAATAATAGCACCCTTTTATAAGGGTAGGTGGGATAAGGTAACTGTAGGTTTTATAGCGGAATTAGTTTATTAAGTGTTGTAGGGAAGATATATGCTGGTATTTTGGTCGAAAGAGTGAGTCGAGTGACTGAAGGACTGATTGGTGAAGAACAAGGTGCGTTTAGTAATGGTAGAGGAAGTATGGATCCAATCTTTACATTGAAACAAATGATTGGGAAAGAGGGAGGAGAAGAATAAATTGTATTTAGGTTTTATCGATTTGCAACAGGCGTACGATAGGATTAATAGGGAAGCTCTATGGCAGGTGTTGTTGGAATATTGAAAGGTTTTGATGTAGGAAAATGGAATCAAAAATATGTATGACGATAATGAAGCGTGTGTAAGAATAAATAGAAAAAAAGTGATTGGTTTAATATTAATATCAGAGTTAGGTAGGGATGTGTTATGTCTCCTTGATTATTCAATTTGTGAATGGATGGGTTTATGAAAGAATTAGAGGTGAGGTGAAAGGAGATGGTGTTAGAATGATGGAGATTGGAAGAGAGTGGAGGGTTTCTACCGAATTATGCGGATGATTTGGTTTTGTGTGGCGAATCTGAAGAGAGTTTGAGAGGATTGGTAGAGAAATTTGGTAGGGTGTGTAAAGGGAGAGGTTTGAAAGTAAACGTAGATAAGAGTAAGGTTATGATTGTGAGTGAGGACAGTCCTCGGTGTGAAGTTATGTTAGATGGTGAGGCAGATGGAAAAGTATCTGAGTTTAAAATATTTAAAATAATGTTGTATGAAAAGAGAATGGATATGCAGAGTGTAGTACGAAAGTTGTGATGCAGAAAGTGGGCTGGCAATTAATCGTTGTGGATGTAAAGGACTTAAGTCTTGAGTGCGCCTAGGGTCTTACATGGGGTTATGTGTTACCTGTTTTGATGCATAGTAGTGAAACTATGGTCTGAAATAAGAGGTATTGATCTAAAGTACAATGTGTTCAGATGGACAATCTTAGGGGTGTGTTAGGTGTTGGAAGAATTGATAAAAAATTGGGAATGAAACGTATTAGAGAGTGTGTGGTGTGAAGAAAGGGGTAAATAAGAGAATAAATCAAGTATCATTTAAGAATGGTTTGTTTCATGTGGAAAGGATGGAAAGATAGTCGGTTGGTTAAACGGATGTATAGTGAGTGTGCTGGGAATCGATCGGCTGGGAGACCGAAGAAAAGTGAATTGAGTCAGTAAAGGAATGCCTGGATGAGAGAAATGTGAGTTTGGTAGAGGCAAGAAGAAAGGTGCATAATAGGAGCGAATGGCTGGGTTTTGTGAGGGGGTATGGTTGTAGCCCACCTGGGCCAAGGGATGAACCAACACATTGAAGAGATGCCATAGAGAGGTTCCGTCGAGGTCCCGTGAAGCTCTAGGGTGGATTTTCTGACTGCGACGAGTTCTCACAAAAGGTATAAAGGGGCGTAAGGCTGAGCTTTCTTTTCGATTTGCTTCATATTCTTCTACTACTCTTCTGCTTCCAGTCTTGGGGAGAGAAGGTGGGTGATGATGATGATGAGGATGCATATATATATATTAATATATCACTATTATATATATATTATATAATATATATATTACTATATATATATATATATATATAATTATATATCATATATATATATATATATAGTATAATATATATATATATATATATATATATATATATAATATATATATATGCAAGTTTTCAAGTAAAAGTACTTGTACTTGTACTTGTACTTGACACCATGTACTTGTACTTGTACTTGTTTCTTGAACAATTTTCCTAGAGTGCTTGTTAATTGTACTTGTACTTGAACAATTCTGGAGTACTTGTACTTGACAACATGTACTTGATACATGGCCGTGTATAATACTATATATATATATATATATATATATATATATATATATATAATAATATATATATATATATATATATTATATTAATATATATTATATATATATATGGCTGAGAAGATAGCAAAGGAGCTGATGGATGATATGAAGGAAGGCAAGAAGAAGATTTTTAAATTGGCAAGAACGTATAGAGGAGGGAAGAGGAGAGTATGTAATATCAAAGATAGTAATGAAAATGGTGAAACATGGTAAGCCCGGAGGAAAAAAAACAAAAGGTGGATAGAGTACTTTGATGAGTTGCTGAATGTGGAGGTGCAGCCGGAAGAGGAAGGGGAGAGAGAGGAGGAGGAGAGAAACGAAGAGGGAGTGGAGGAGGAGGGAATAACGGAGGAGGAATTTGTGGAGGCGTTAGGGAAAATGAAGAGCGGAAAGACTCCTGGTGAGGATGGAATACATATTGAATTGCTGAAGGAGGGAGGAGAGGAGCTAAAAGCCTTGATGCTGAAATTTCTGAACAGGTGTTGGGTGGAGAGTAGAGTGCCGGAAGGTTGGGGAAGGTCAATAATAGTTCCCATTTATAAAGGTAAGGGGGACGCAAGAGATTGTAAAAATTATAGAGGAATCTCACTAATGGATCACATGGCGAAGTTATATAAAAGAATATTAGAAAGAAAATTAAGATAAAAAATAGAGCCGAGATTAGGTGAAGAGCAGTATGGGTATAGAGGTGGCAGAAGCACTACAGATTTAATGTTCGCATTGAGAATGATACAGGAAAAGACATGGAATAACAACAAGAAGGCATTATCGCCTTCATAGAATTTGAAGAAAAGCATTTGATCTCTGTACCACAGGGAGAAAGCTGATGAGAGTTTCTGGAGAGGGATGTCATGAAGTTGATGACAGACTGATAAAGGCAGTAAGAAGTAATATGTGAATAGCTTAAGTAGGATAAGAACAGGATATAAAAACAAGGAATGGTTTGAGGTAAAACTGGAGTAAGGCAGGGTGTGTGCTGCCGCCGATACTGTTTATAGCGTATCTGGACACAGTCATAAGTAGCCTGTAAACGGAGAGTTTTAGGAGGAGATGACAGGAGACATCATGTATATCGCAGAATGATTTGCGTGTTGAGTGAGAGAAATGGTGAGAGGTTGAGGCAAATGGGTGCTGTGTTTCGCAGAAAAAATTGAGAGAAGCTGGATTAAATATAATGTGGAAAAAACAGAAATAATGATAGTCAAGTAGGGAGGTAGGGAAGGAGGAGTTGATAGTGGAGTTAGACGGTAGAGAGATTAAAAATGTGGACAGATATAAATACCTAGAAAGCACATTTGGAAGAGAAGGGGGGTGTGCAAAGGAAATTAAGAGTCAGGATTGGAGCAGTATGGCAGGACTGTAAGAGCCAGTATACCCCATCTTGAAAGATAAATATATGAGCAAAGAGGTGAAGAGAGCAAAATACGAGGGAGTGTTGACACCAATGACGTGTAGTATGGGGCAGAGACATGGAGCATCGACGGGGATGAGAGGAAGTAGAATTCAGAACAGCGGAAGATGAATGTGTGAGACGGGAGAGACAGAGTGAAGAAACGAGACAGTGAGGGAGAGCGTAGGTGTGAAACCCATGATGAATAAAGTGGGCGCAGCCAGACTAAGATGGTGGGGACACCCCTCTTCTAGAATGCAGGGAGAAAGAGTTGCCAGTAGGAGGTGAGGTTGGCGACGGGGGAGTCAGGCCGAGAGGGAGACCAGCGTGAAGAAGATGAGGGACACAGTGGAAAGGTTCATTAAGGAGACACCAGATGCCTGCAATGGATGAGCCTGATGGCGGATGGGATCGTGATCGATAGAACACAATGGAAGCGGAGGTTGGCCCCACTGACAGGCTTGTGAGCCTTACTGGGAGAGGATAGGACATGGTAGGATATATATATATATATATATAATATATATTATATATAATTATATATATATATAACTTATATATAATATATAATATTAAAATATAATTATATTAGTTATATATATATATATATATATATATATAATACTATAATATATATTAATCTATATATATATATATAATATATATATTATATATATATATTATATATATATATATATATAATTATATATATATATAATATATATATATATATATATATCTGTATATATATATATTATATATATATTATATATATATATATATAAATTACTATATATATAATATATATATATATATATATATAATATATATATATATATATATATATATATATACTATATATACTATATATATATATAGATACGGAATAAATATTAAATTTAAATAAAATCCTAAAGACCCATCAAAACAAAAGAAAAAGTTAATTTCGTATTAAGATGTAAACAAAGTGTAAAGATTTTTTTGTAAGTTTAAAGCGCGTCATGTAAATAAGAAGTCGTGATTCAATTTGTACTATGTAGAAGAACGAAATAGAAATTGCAAACGGGAGTCTACTAAAGTGAGCTGAGGGAAGTGAGTCGTGTTTTCGTTGAGCTCCGTAGTGAAAGTCCGGAACCTATGAGCTCAGAGTGATGAAGTCAGTCCATGTGATCAATTATTTTTATATCACAAGTGTCTAATCCTTTATACAAATGTTTCAGTAAGCATATTTATTCGTATAAATTTTCCCTATTTTCAAGTGATTCTATATATATTATATCTTTGCAAGTGATGATAATATTATTCTCTATTTTTCCAATATCGTTTGCTCAAAGAAAGAGTGGAGTTATACTGTTATAAAAAACTGTGAATTCGAAATGAAGAGTTCGCACAGTGATTTTCCAATTGATATTTTTTTAGCATGTGATAAACTATTTTCAATGCTGAAATTATTGTCAAAGAAGAAATATTTTTATACATTTGACTATATCTATTTTCCATACTTCGTTTGCATAGAAAACCAATATCCAAAACTCCCAGTATTTTATTTTAGACATCTCTCTCTCCTCTCCGTTATAACGCTCACATATGTTAGATAATTAATTAAGACTCTCACTCGCATAATTTTTCCAAGTTTTCATGTTAATATTTACGATTGTAAATGTATTTCTCCATGATTATAATTTAAGAGATTGGAATATTGTAATATATATATTACTTTATAGACAAGTTTTAAGAAAGATAACAGATTTGACTATTTTATTTTTGAATAAACTTTTGATTAAGGAATAATTAATTTCGTAAGGATAAATATTGATGTGGCAACATTTCTGCTATGATATTTATTTTAAAAAGGACATCATGAATTATATATGTAAAGTTTTAAAGAAAGGATTCTGGTAAATCATTTGCACCTTCAATCATTCTCTACCATTATTGAAACTTTTCTATTATAAACGTGTTGACTGCCATAACAACATCTTTCGTGAATTAAAACTGCATTCTTCAAGCGAATACCGATGTCTATCTAGAGTAGGTATCTACACGTTTCATTATTATCATCAAACCCCTGTAAGTGGAAACGAGACAGGTGGTAAAGAATTGGCTAAACCGTCTCAGGACTAATTATTTTTCTCCTTCTACGATTGATTCGTTGGCGACCGTTTTTGATTATTATAAATCTGATTCCTTCATTGAAAATTCAACGTGGCCTGTTTCTCCATTGGAACTTCAAGTATCCATCATTCCTCGCTCCATTCCTGCAAGCATTCATTCTCTCTCCTGAAAAAGTAGATGTCTTCCGGAAGAAGAAAATAGAGCTGTGGATTTATGTAAATTTTATAATACGTAAGGTCTGGTAATTTATGTATCGGTCAGATGTTATGAGGTAAAATTCATACATTTATTGTTTTTTGTTAAAATATTTTTCTATTATATTTTCTAATAATTTCTGCATTGTCCAGTTGGGTGCAGAAATACTGTAATAATAATTAATATACATACAAATTAATGCTAATTTCTAATTGGTTGCGGCACCATGAACATCAGTGACGTAATCATCAGTTAATATGTAGCCTCGAACGTTCTGTTGAAACAAATTATTTTGCTTCATTAATTATCTACCTTGTTTTAATATTTTTCAATATTTTAAAAAGAAAATACTGTATCAAATAAAATATATTTATAAATATAAGTATATATTCGTTTCAGTAACTTATTTATTCGTGTAGAATTTGGTTAAAAATACTCAGCTGTCATATGTCATTTTTTTATGTCCTTACAAGGTAATGTTGAATAACAAATATAGTAAGTTCAGCATAAACGGGGTTGTATTTTTAAATGGGACGTACTTTAACGGGGGTTTATTGTGTTCAAAACCAGATTTTTCCGCTTTCAAATTTTGCTATTCGAACATTTGTTTTTATATTAGAAAACGAATCATATTTTCTTATAGGCTTTTATTTATGCAAATCAGCTATTTGAATTTGTTTAAATATAGTATTGTATTGGATAATTTACAAAATATTTTCTTACTTCTAATCTATCGTATATATATATATATATATAATATATTATATATATATAATAATATATATATATAATATATATTATAATATATATATATATATATATATATTATTATATATATATATATATATATATATATATATATAATATACATATATATATATATATATATTAATATAATATATATATTATATATATATATATATATATTATATAAATATATAGATATTATAATATATATATATATATATATATATATATTATATATTATATATATATATATGTTATATATATATATATATAATATATATATATATATAATATATATATATAATATATTATATTATATAATATATATATAATTATATAAATATATATAATATATATATATATATATATTAGTATATAATCGTAATGCTATACGCTGGGGAAGGCCAGAGATAAGAGATAGCCGCCAGTGTGCAATAAAAAGATTTCCTGTACAAGACTCAAATGAGCATAAATGATTTTTTTTATTCATGAATGTTTTTCTTTTCCTCTGGTCAAATTCTGCGGAGTAATTCATACTGGAAACAATCAAAACAAATTTTTTTCAATATAAAGAATTTGCATAAAAAAATCCTTCTCAATTTTTTTCTTCTTCCGACTATTTATGCAAGATATACATTAATAGTTGGTGCGAAAGTGACCACTTCAGAGTGTTTTCTGTCATTGCAATCAAAAATCTCAAACGCACGTTAAAGAGGAGTATTGAATCTGAAGTACGTGAGCGTGTGCCTGCTGGAGTACACAAATCTCTGTTTATATCCTTTCGCCCAAAAGGAGTGTGGGTAACCCTTAAATATATATATATATATATATATATATATATATATATATATATATATATTATATATATATATATAATATTATATATATATATATATAGAAATATATATATATATATATATATAAACTATAAATTTTTTTTATTTATCTAGTTTCCACGAAAATCTTTCAACCTTCCTTCCACAAAAAGAACGACCGAATTCAACGCCATAACGACGTACAACACATTGTATACTCAAATAATCAAATAAAAATATTTCTCCTATCCACAAGGATGGTAAAGTGTATCAGGGCATTCTTATTTAATAAATAATATATTTTTCTCCATTTAATTAATTTATTTTCTACATTTAATATTTTATTTTGCTATTATAATAATATTTATAATATTGAGGCAAACGACCTCTATCTTTTCTAAGCTAAACGAATGTATCCACCGTCATCCATAAAAGCACTTGTCAGGAAATGCCAAACTGGAGCAAGTTATATTATACATAATATAATTTTTTTTATATTATACATAATATAATTTTTTTTTATGTATTTTTTTTATTTATTTATGCATAAAATTCTTTTCTTTAAAAAAATAACATTTATAAATGTCTTCTGATAACGAAGAGACTTTAAATATTTCCGCAAGTCCATTGATATCCTCTGGGAGAGACAATTGGTTATCCGGACACGCGTATATACAATTTCAAGTTCTTCCAACTGATTTTCCTGTAAACGATGTCTCGTCCTAATCGCTGTCATGATTAGTTACCATCACGTCCATTAATTCCTTATACTGTCGGGCTATAGTACTAACGCTTTGGAAGGGCCAGAAATCTGCGAATGTGATTCTTACTGTAGAGCTTTATTCGAAGATGAGGGTACATTCGTGTTGAAAAACATCCGAGGCCTATTACGGTTTACGTTAACCATGACGAGAGGGAGAGAATGTCCTCCTATCATTATATCATCATAGAATTGTTTAGACGCCAAATTCCTGGATATTAACAGATCTTTCCTTGCTAAACCGCTTGGTATCGGTAAAGTTCTTTGAAGCTTTTTGAATGATTTTGTAAACGTAAAATGGAGCACTAATCACTCTTTTCCAGAGTATCTAACCGAATCCCAAAAAGCTTTGCAAACTTTTCTTGATTCATCTTCACTTTTTACATGGTGTTATTTTTCTGACGAACATCGATCGTCGGCTTCTTTTTTTTCTTCCCTATATTGCGAACGCAAAACGCAAGTCCAACAAGTAATTAACGAAGAAATTTATATATCTAATCCATCCCTAAACAGATCCAATACTTACCTGAGAAAACTCATGTTTTAAACAGTGGAAAAATTGCTTTGTCCTCCAATAAAACGTCATGTTCAAATTATTCTATTCCAGTGTATTCGACTATCAGTCTGAGAAAAATACTGTACATCAATCCTACACGAGGCCTCAACAACAAAAAGTATGCCTAAATTTTCTCTAATCATTTCTCCAGTCAATTCCATTTCCAACTCCTAAAAATCAGAATGTACGTAGTGTTTTATATTGTACTAACTGTGAAAGGCATGGCCACAGCACGGTTTCATGCGTGTACAGACCCCACTGCTCGACGTGTCATTCTACTCACCTCTGTGTTCTAAGAAATTGTCAAAACAACATCATGAATCCTCTCATCGCTCAAGTTTGAATAGAGTAAGTTATATCTCGCAATTTGAACGAGAAAATAACTCTCAAAAACAATCCAGTTTTCGTCATAATCAGTCATTTTCAAAGGGGCCAAATCCAGGTTTTAATCGAAGTCAAAACAGTTCAAAAAGAAATTATCAGGTACCATTTTGTCAAAATCTGACAACTCCTATTTCTAGTGTGCTAATTATCATAATAAAGTGCAGAATATGCCATCCTATCAGAGTAAAACCGCTTCGCAAAACTCGGAAAACAGAAATAGTAGAAATACGTCTCTGTATTCTTTTCAATATTACGATGGTAATATTGAGTCCCAAGTAAGTTTTCTAGATCCGCACTATGTTCCAAACACTAATTTTTATAATAAATCTGTGAAATATAGTACAGGTAGACATGAATTTCACTCCTATAATCCGCCTTCGCCGCACAATTCACCAAGGAATCGCACCTCAAATTTCCGCCATCCGCCACAATTTTGCTCAAATCCGTCTCAATCTGTTCCTTTACGTAATTCAAATTTTTGAATAGGGTTACGAATCTTAAGCCTCCAGATGTCGTAATGAGCCCTATAGAGGCCAATATTGTAAATAATTTCAGTAATAATCTGCATTCTACGAGTATAAGTAAAGTAGATGAAAATCCCTTAATCGGAAAGAGTTATTTCATTAAGGTAAAATTGACAGTCGAATATCAATTTATTTATGAAATCACATCGTATATCGATTGTGGATCCGGGGTATCTTTGATATGCTACGAAGTATTCGACAGGTTACGTCAGTTATATCCCTTTGAGTTACGGGAGACTGACATTGTGTTAAAATCAATCTCAGTGAATATCATTCCAAATTTGGGAAGAGTAAAACTCCAGTTATTGCTGAATAACCAATTGTTTAATATTCATTTAATCGTGGTGAATAACCAGTGCACTTTCAGCGGGAAAATGCTGTTAGGAACTGATGTTCTTTCCTATCTTCCTATAGTTCTTGATCTAAGGAACGAATACTTATCGATGGAAGATGAAAAAGGTTTAACCAAAATTCCTCTTTGTGTATATGATCCTCTGATTAGCGATCCTAAATCAAGTTTCAATTCCATGTCCAACGATAAATCCTCTTCAAATATAGACGATTCCAAAGTCAAATCCGTCAATTCTTACTCCAAATTGCACAATATCAATTTCGAAAGCGAATCTTTCACTCATGAAATTTCCATTTTTGACGACGATATTTACGAGTTATCTTTGCCAAATATGGTAAAATTCGAAGCTTTTTCAAGCGCCATTCTGTCTGTCAATGTGAAATCTCAAGCGGGTACGTCACCCCCAGATAACATTTATCTCGTTTCTGAGAAAAATTCCATATCAAATATCGTTTTTGTGGATGTTTTAAGTGCAGTGAATGAATGTACTATTCATATAAAATGTATAATTTCAGTCCGTCCTCAATTACTCTTGACAAAAATACTGTCATTTCCAGGGCAAACTCCCTTGCTTTCCGAAGCACATGTTCAAATGTAAATAAAATAGAATCCTCTGAAGGACTTTCAGACGCAGAGTTGCGTGATGTATATAAAGATAACCTCCTGTCAAAATCGAAGAAAGAAGCAGACCTAGTTGTCCTGCAAGATGCGTCTCAAATGGATCAAATCCTTGATTTTCTAATTTCTAATAAAGAGGTAATAGCTTTAGGGAACGATAAAGTCGATCTCTGTCCTTTAGGCGAATTTAAGTTGGAGCTAACTCCAGACGCGCCAAAATATATATACACTCCAAATTATCAGATGCCACATAAATTTCAGCAAGATATCGATGACTGGATCAACGATTGTATCCTGAAGGACTACATAAAGGCTTTCAACTCTCCTCATTCCAGTCCTTTCTTAGTAATTCCCAAGAAAAACAGTCTGAAACCGAGGGTGGTGTTGGACTACCGAAAGCTTAATAAATATATCATACCTATCCAGTTTCCAATTCCAAGCATCCAGGATACACTTTCTAAGCTGGGAAACTCCAATGTGTATACATCTTTGGATTTATTGACCGACTACTACAATGTGGGTGTCTCGCCCGAAATCCGTCCCTACCTCGCTTTTTCTTCCCACTGGGGGCACTGGCAGCCGAAAGTTTTGCCAATGGGTGTACGCACAGCACCTAGCGTCTTTTGTAAAGTAATGGAGACAGCCCTCTCACAAATCCTGGGTATCCCTGCCCTCATATATCTCGACGATATCATTGTATTCTCCAAGGATATCGAGTCCCACTATCAAAGCCTCAAACTGGTATTCGAAGCTTTGAAAAAAGCAAAATTAAAAGTTAAACTGAAAAAAAGCGAATTTTTTCAATTGTTTACGGAATAAATATATAAATTCCTAAAGAGCCCACCCAAAACAAAAGAAAAGTTATTTAGTATGTAAGATGTAAACAAAGTGTAAAGATTTATTTTGCAAGTTTATAGCGAGTCATATAAATAAAAGTCGTGTTCCAATATTGTACTTTGTAGAAGAACGAAATAGATTGCAACGGGGGTCTACTAAGTGAGCTGAGAGAAGTGAGTCGTGTTTTTCGTTGAGCTCCGTAGTGAAAGTCGGACCTATAAGCTCAGAGTGATGAGTCAGTCATGTGATCAATTATTTTATATCACAAATGTCTAATCCTTTACAAATGTTCCAGTAACATATTTATTCTGTTATAATTCCTATTTTCAAGTGATTCTTATATATATTAATCTTGCAAGTGATTGATAATATTTCTCTATTTTTCCATATCGTTGCTCAAAGAAGAGTGAGTTATATCTGTTATAAAAACTGTGAATTCGAATGAAGTGTTCGCAACAGTGATTTTCCATTTATATTTTTTTAAGCAATGTGATAAACTATTTCATGCTGAATTATTGTCTAAGAAGAATATTTTATACATTTAAATATATCTATTTTCCATATTCCTTTGCATAGAAAAGCAATATCCAGAAACTCTAGGTATTTTATTTATGAACAATCTCTCTCTCTCCGTTATAAGCTCACATATGTTAATAATTAAGACTCTCACTCGCATAATTTTTCCAAGTTCTCATATTAATATTTACGATTGTAAATGTATTTTCTCCATGATTATAATTTTAAGAAGATTGAAATATTGTAATATATATATTCTTTATACATTTAAGAAGATAACAGATTTACTATTTATTTTGAATAGAACTTTATGATTAATTAATATTAATTTCGTAAGGATATTGATGGCAACATTTCTCTATGATATTTATTTTAAAAAGGAATCATGATTTATATAGTAAAGTTATAAGAAAGGATTCTGGTATCATTTGCACCTTCATCATTCTTCTTACCATTATTGAAATTTATTATACTGTGTTGACTGCCATAAATCTTCGTGAATTAAAATCTAGAGTAGGTATCTACACGTGTCATTATCATCAAACCCCTGTAAGTGGAAACAAGACAGGTGGTAAAGATATATCTATATATAGACTTATTATTTTTCTACTTCTACTATTTATATATATGCTTAATAATATATATATAACAACTGTATGCTCATGTAATATATATATATATATATATATATAATATATATATATATATATATATATATATATATATATATATGTATTAAACTTTGAAGAGTTAGATACAGTGGAATAAAAAAGAGTAATTACTTCTTATCTTTATTTTCTAAAATTAATCAAATTAAATGGTTTTAAATCATCAATGTCCAAAATAGTTAATAGTACATGTTACACAATTCTTTAACATAAGAATTTGGTTAAATTTAATTAATAACGAGTCTATTATCAGATGTTGTAATTATGATCCCCCTTTCCGTAATTTGGGGGTTATTTAATTAGGCAAGCGGTTCACAGTCATTAATAAGATTGGTGAAAGTTAACACAATAAATTTCTACAACCAAAACACAATTTTCCGGCCTTTTAACAAGCCGATGCTTTAACACACCCTCTTCTCATAATGTCGGTGTCTAACTGCCTTCTCCTTCCCTCGAATGCCAGGCACCCCCTCGGGCAGCATCCACAGCGACTCACTTTTACATTCGAAAGTTTCAATACAAAACGGTCGTTAAGAAATTCCTTACACAATGCAAATAATAATTAATTTGACATAGAGAAAAACCCTTTTTTGAGTAGTGTTCATAGGTGTATATAACAGTGTACAGAGCTATTATGAGGTATACATAATTATCGTGAGGGTTTTTTTTTTTTTTTTTTTTTTTTTTTTTTTTTTTTTTGAGTAGTAATTTGACATTATTATAAAGAAATACAAATTTTATTCTTACAATACATTGTTGCATAATACAAAAAGGACCTCCTTGATTTTACAATAAAGAGTTCATGATTCATTAAGGCCCTTCTTACAATATTTTTCGCCAATAGAGTCAGAGAGAGAGGGAAGAAGATAAAAGTTATCCCACTAAAGTGGGAGAGGGTAAGGGTAATATCGAATTTCGTACTTGGCGTGAGAAGCCAAAAGCTTCATTATCTATTGAAACGCTACGGTTTGTATCGGGGTCGAGCATGTAATGATAATTGAAGTCAATAATGAACCCATATCTCTCCAAAAGACATCCCCAGGAGAAATGTTGAAGTTGACCTCTACTTATTGAACGCGTACAGTGATTCCTTTAAACCCAATGTCAGAACAGTGAACGCATTATAAGTAGCTATTAGTAATGTTCCGTTAGCCACAGCATACAGAACCCATTACACCCCCACTCCTGTCTCTGAAGGTCATTATTAAATTTGAAACTACAATCTAATTAAATAGCCATTATTATTCTCCATTATCCGTAATAGAATAAGAATTTCATAAACCCGCTCTCCTTGCAGCCATCGTCCAGTTCCAACATTAACACAATTTTTTTTTTCTTCGTATCCTTCTCCTTCTTCCTTAAAGGATGTTGTACATCATAATCGTCCCTTTGTCCATCATCATCCATTATTATTATTATTATTATTATTATTATTATTATTATTATTATTATTATTATTATTATTATTATTATTATTATTATTATTATTATTATTATTATTAGTATTGCTAACAAACTTTTATTATTATTATTGTTATTATTTATTATTATTGTGTTATTATTGTTATTATTGTGTTATTGTTATTATTATTATTATTGTTATTATTATTATTGTTATTGTGTTCTTTTTCTTGTGTTATTGTTATTATTGATTGTGTTATTGTTATTATTGTTATTGTTGACCAGTACATTGGTGAGGTAGTGGTGAGATAATTGATCTGGCCCTGTATTCTTTCCTCAATTCTCTCCTGGGCATTTAAGTTACAAGCGCTACATTACTCTTCCCATAATTCAGTCATTACAGTATTTTTAAATATCCCGTTTTCTACATCTGTACTTAAGTCACCATCCTGCCCCGCATGCGAAGAGCTACATACTAAAACAGACTCTGCTCCCGCACTTTCTCCTGTCTTATCAGGGGAATGAACTGACTCCATTGGGGGGATAACCACCTCCCCATCAGAGACATTTTCTGTAATAGTGGCTATAGTTTGATCATTAACGTTATAATTATTATTTTGACAGATATTTCTATTATCATAGTTGGCACTCCTGACATATTTATATCTATTATTATAATTTGTGTTTCTATCATAATTATAATTATTATAAATACCATTATGATTCACATTTCTATTATTATAATTATTGTTATCGTAGTTTGCAAACCTATTCCATTTATAACCATTCAGTATGCAGGAGCCTTTATGATCCATAATTATAATTAGTAAAATTACCCCTTCTGTAGCATGCATTTTTAAAATCGTTAGTGTAATATTTTCTTCGTTGACGGAAAACATTCTCCCCTCCCCCCGGATATTTAAAACCCCTAAAATTCCTATACCGAACACCGCCAGAATTGTTATTTATTCTATAATTATTAAAATGTCTGTAATTATTATAATTATGATTACCATATGCATTGTTATCACAATAACTATTATAACCAACATGAGCATAATTATTATAGTTATTATTGTTACAATTAATATCTTCACTACCATGGCGATTATTATAAAAAAAATTGTCCCTACCATAATTATTGTAATTTCCATCATTGTAATTATAATTATGGCTATAATTTCTACCGTTATTATGATTATTATTATTATTATTATTATTATTATTATTATTATTATTATTATTATTATTATATTCTACTATTATAGTTATTATTATGACTATTATTATAATGATCATTGTAAAAACCACTTCTACTAAAATTACCTCTATTATTAAATTTATTGTTTCGCCCAAAATAAGAGTTTCCATTCGGGCGTCTATAAATAATTATTTCCCCACGTATTCATTCCCCCTCCTTGACCCGTTGGAGCCATTGGGGAGTCTACGCGTTTCCCTGCATCGAATTTTGATTGTCAATGTTGATTGAAGAATTTCTTGAAGTCTCGCAAATCGCTTTCACTAGGTCCGTAATGGTTTTAAGGAGAACAACCATTTCTTCGGTTGTTTTTTTCTGCATAGCTATTAGGTGGTCTATTTTGCTTTCGTGAGTGGAAGACTCTCCTTGTCCATTTTGAGAAAAGTTGTCTGCCTCCCTTGTTCCCCCATTTTGGAGAAATTCGTGAGGGATATGTGAATTGGGGTTTGAGATTTCAGTCCAAGTTGTAAGAGTCATCTTGTTTCTTGTTTCAAATTTGGGCAAATCTTAACGGTTCTCCTTTCTTCTTCTTCATTATCTATTGAAACGCTACGGTTTGTATCGGGGTCGAGCATGTAATGATAATTGAAGTCAATAATGAACCCATATCTCTCCAAAAAAGGCATCCCCAGAATGTTGAAGCTGACCTCTGCCGCGAACGCGTACAATTCATATTGCTTCCCAAGCCCAATGTCAATTTTAATTAATTTCTTATTATAAATAGCTATCAATGTTCCGTTAGCCGCTGTCACAGAACCCATTATACCCCCACTCCTATCTGCCTCTGAAGGTCGTATTAAATTTAAAGAGCTTCCCCAATCTAGTAAATAACTATTATTACTTCTCCTATCCGTAATAGAATAAAATTTCATAAACCCCGCTCTCCTTGCAGCCATCGCAGTTCCAACATTAACACAATTTTTCTTTAAAAAGGCGTATTCCTTTCTCACTTCCAAAATTATCCAATTAACATCATCATAATCGTCGTTATTATCATCATCATTATTATTATTATTATTATTATTATTATTATTATTATTATTATTATTATTATTATTATTATTATTATTATTATTATTATTATTATTATTATTATAGTAATCCAATACTCTACGTTCTTCCTCAATACGCTCCTGGGAGCTTAAGTCACAAGCGCTACGATACCCTTCTCCCCCCCGCAATTCAGTCATTACAGTATTTTTAAATATCCCGTTTTCTACATCTGTACTCCTCAAGTCACCATCCTGCCCCGCATGCGAAAGAGCTTACGTACTATAATAGACTCTTCCGTACCTTCTCCCGCTCCATCAATGGGATGAACTGACTCAACGGGAGGGACAAAATAATACCCCCATCAGAGACATGTTTCTGTAATAGCGGGCTATTATAGTGCTGATCGATTAACATTATAATGATTATTGACAGATATTTCTATTATCATAGTTGGCATTCCTGACATATTTATATTATGAATAATTGTGTTTCCTATTATAATTATAATATTATAAAAAACCATCATGATTCATATTCTATTATTATAATATTACGATAGTTTGCAAACCTACTCCATTTATAAACATTATTATAATTAACACCTCTATTATGCCCATAATTATAATTATTAAAATTACCCCTTCTGTGGTATGCATTTCTAAAATCGTTAGTGTAATATTTTCTTCGTTGACGGAAAACATTCTCCCCTCCCCCCAAATATTTTGAATAACCTCTATAAGTAAACCCCCTAAAACGAACATTATCAGAATTGTTACTTATTCTATAATTATTAAAATGTCTGTAATTATTATAATTATGATTACCATATGCATTATTATTACAATAACTATTATAACCAACATGAGCATAATTATTATTGTTACAATTAATATTTTCACTACCATGGTGATTATTATTAAAAAAATTGTCCCTACCATAATTAGTTGTAATTTCCCATTATTGTAATTATAATATAGCTCCTATAATTTCTACCTTTATTAGATTATTATTGTAAATAAATGTCTTCTACTATTATAGTTATTATTATGATTATTATTATAATGACCGTTGTAAAAACCATTTCTAAAAAAATTACCTCTATAATTAAAAATTTTCCGCCTAAAATAAGTATTCCGCCACGTATTTATTCCCCCTTGGCTTGTCGATCGAGTTATAGGGGGGCCTCCACGTTTCCCTGTATTGAATTTTGATTGCCATTGGTGATGGAGGAATTTTCTGAAGTCTCGTATATTGTTTTCACTAGGTCTGTGATCGTTCCAATTAGAGAAATCATTTCTTCCGTGGTTTTTTCTTGTGCAGCTATTAAGCGGTCTATTTCGCTTTCGTTTGTGGAAGACTCTATTTGTTCATTTTGAGAAAAGTCGTCTTCTTCTCCCATTCCCCCGTTTCGGAGAAATTCGTGAGGGACAGGCGGGTTGGGGGTTATAAGAGTCATCTTGCTTCTTTGTTTCAAATTTGGGTGAAACTTCTTAAAGTTGGGCAAATTTTAACGGTTTTTCTTCTTCTTCTTGGGAGATTTGGAATTGATATATATTTTTTTTTTTTTTTTTATGTGTTTGTGTTTTGACCGGCACTTTTTTTTCCACTTCACTGTCTTAATTAGGCACTGTTTAAATTAATTCACTGTTTGACACTCTTCAAATCAGTTAGGTATGGGTGTTCAAGGTCACTAACAGGGTTACCATTTCTTTGTATTAACCCTTGAAGAGTTAGATACAGTGGAATAAAAAAGAGTAATCACTTCTTATCTTTTATTTTTAAGGTTAATTAAATTAAATGGAATTGAATAATATCAATGTTCAAAATAATCAATAGTACATATTAAGCAAAATTTTAACACAAGAGCCCGATTAAGTTTCACTAATAATGAATCTATTATCATACAATGTGATCTTCAAACCCCTTCTATTTCAATTTAGGATTAAATTGATTAAACACTCCCTTCACAATTTATAACAATGTTTCTAAAAGCTCGACACAATAACATTTAAATTAACAATAATCTTCCGGCTTTTAATAATGCCGATTTTTCTAACGCATCTTTCTTCTTATAATGTGAGACGCTAACCGCCTTCTCCTCCCCTTGAATGCCAGGCATCCCTCGGGTAGTATTCACAGCGACTCACTTTTACATTATTGAAAGTTCAACACAAAGAGTCGTTAAGAGACTTTCCTTATACAATAAAAATAATAATTAAAATTTGACATACAGAGAAACTCTTTTTGAGCAGTGTTACAGGTGTATATAGCCGTGTACAGAGCTATTATGAGAGGTGTACATAATTATCGTGAGAGCAAGGATAAATCCTGCTCTCACACGTTTTTTTTTTTTTTTTTTTTTTTTTTGAGTGGTAAAATTTGACACTATTATAAGGAAATACAAACAAAAGATCAATACATTATTACAAAATACATAAAAGACCTCCTTAATCTTACAATATCCCATTACAAATCGATTGCATTTTCATAACCTCTATTATATAACATTAGACCGCCTTTAATTTATTTATTTCGACCTTCCCGCCATGAGATTTATTATAAAGAGTTCATGATTCTTTAAGGCCCTTCTTACAATATTTTCCGCCAATAGCTCAGAGAGAAGGAACAGAAATGTCCTTCCACTGTACAGAAGAAAGAAATAAAGTAATACCGAATTATCGTACTGCGTGAGAAGTCAAAAGGCTTCATATCTATTGAAACGCTGTACGTTTGTATCGGGTCGAGCCAATGTAATTATGATAATTGAAGTCAATAATGAACCCATATCTCTCCAAAAAAGGCATCCCCAGAATGTTGAAGTTGACCTCTGCCGCGAACGCGTACAATTCATATTGCTTCCCAAGCCCAATGTCGATTTTAATTAATTTCTTATTATAAATAGATATCAATGTTCCGTTAGCCGCTGTCACAGAACCCATTATACCCCCACTCCTATCTGCCTCTGAAGGTCGTATTAAATTTAAAGAACTTCCCCAATCTAGTAAATAACTATTATTATTTCTCCTATCCGTAATAGAATAAAATTTCATAAAAACCGCTCTCTTTGCAACCATCGCAGTTCCAACATTAACACAATTTTTCTTTAAAAAGGTCGTATCCTTCTCGCTTCCAAAATTTATCCAATTAACATCATCATAATCGTCGCTATTATCATTATTATTATTATTATTATTATTATTATTATTATTATTATTATTATTATTATTATTATTATTATTATTATTATTATTATTATTATTGTTAGTATTATTTCCCTCATCCTCATTATTACTGGTAGAGTTACAAGCGCTACGATACTCTTCCCCCCCCCCCGCAATTCAGTCATTACAGTATTTTTAAATATCCCGTTTTCTACATCTGTACTTAAGTCACCATCCTGCCCCGCATGCGAAGAGCTACGTACTAAAGTAGACTCTGTTCCCGTACCTTCTCCCGCTCCATCAATGGGATGAACTGACTCAACGGGAGGGACAAATGAATCCCCCTCGAGAGACATTTTTCTGTATGCGGCCATAGTCTTGATCATTGAACATTATAATTATATTTGACAGATATTTCTATTATCATAGTTGGCATTCCTGACATATTTATATCTATTATTATAATTTGTGTTCCTATTATAATTATAATTATTATAAATACCATCATGATTCACATTTCTATTATTATAATTATTATATAGTGCAACCCAACGTCCATTTATAAATTATTATGATTAATACCTTGTTATGCCTATAATTATTATTATTAAAATTAACATATTCCTGTGGTATGCATTTCTAAAATCGTTAGTGTAATATTTTCTTCGTCGGGCGAAAAACAGTTCTCCCCTCCCCCCAAATATTTTGAATAACCTCTATAAGTAAACTACCTAAAACGACATTATCGAATTGTACTATTCTGATAATTATTAAAAGTCTGAATTTATTATAATTAGGGATTACCATATGCAGTTATTATTACAATAACATATAACCAACAGAGCATAGTTTTTATAATATTATTTTACAATAATTATTTTCACTACCGATGGGTGATTATTAATTTTTATTGTCCGATTGGACCATTAATTATTTTAATTTCGTTTTCATTGCCGATTGTCTTATCTTTAGACCGTTATTATATATTATGTAATATGTCTCTACATTATATTATTATATGCATTATTATTATAATGACCGTTGTTAAAAACCATTTCAAAAAATGGACCTCGTATAATTAAAAATTTTCGCCCAAAATAAGTATTTCCGCCACGTATTTATCCCCCTTTGGCTTGCGATCGAGCTTTAGGGGGCCTCCACTTCCCTGCATTGAATTTTGATCGTCATTGTTGATTGAAGAATTTTTTGAAGTCTCGCAAATCGCTTTCACTAGGTCTGTTATGGTTTTAATTAGAGAAATCATTTCTTCCGTGGTTTTTTCTTGTGCAGCTATTAAGCGGTCTATTTCGCTTTCGTTTGTGGAAGATTCCATTTGTTCATTTTGAGAAAAGTCGTCTTCTTCTCCCATTCCCCCGTTTCGGAGAAATTCGTGAGGGACAGGCGGGTTGGGGGTTATAAGAGTCATCTTGCTTCTTTGTTTCAAATTTGGGTGAAACTTCTTAAAGTTGGGCAAAATTTAAAGGGTTTCCTTCTTCTT